>JAKCPI010008499.1:0-16641 GCA_023213315.1 Euborellia annulipes | reverse complement strand
AAGAGTTTTACTTAATTCATGGTGTTTCAAAACTAAACTTGAGCCCTTTGGGGTACTATTCAAAATAAAATCAAAAAAATTATGATATGTTAATGAGCGAGGAGGATTTTAGTTAAGTATTCCCATACCCCTCCCTCCCCTTCAAAAGAGAGAGAGATCAATCAGGATGATGATGATGATGATGATGATGATGTGAAGATTTCCCAAAAATGGAAATCAGATGTAAAACACCCTCCTTCCTAATTCAATAATTCTTCTTTATGCAATGTTTTCTGAATTAATTATCTATTAAGGGCTATGGGGTTTAATTATACAATGGATTAACATGAATTCTGTTAACTTGAATGAAAAGAATATATCCTTTTTATATGCAGTTGAGCAATGATCATCAATACACCTCTTTTCACTTTTTTTTATTTATTTATTTACAAATTGAAAAAAATGTAAATAAAAGTATAATAGAAATATAATCAGGAAGTGGGAAAATTGGGTTATTTTAAAAGCGGCTAAAAAATAACAATCCAGAATTAAAAGAAAAGAGCAAATAAAGTAGAAATGAATCAGCAGGTGCTTAGAGATATTCTACTTTCTTATTATATAGAGAAGATTCTACAAAATAAACGCTAAGGTTGAACGAGGGGAGTAAAGAGATCAAGGCAGAGGCGCAAACTACATTGACTGGCGCCCCCCCCCCGCAGGGACAAGAATGACGCCCCTCCTGGAGGGGGACATTTGAACATTTTTTCTTTTTTTTTTTTAGGAACACGGAATTTTTTTCCACCGTGCGCAAAATTTTTTTGCGAAACGAACACGAAATTTTTTCCGCTGTTCGAAAAATTTTTTTGTGGAGCCAAATTATTCCGCCAAGTGGTTTTAAAAAATATTTAAAAAAAAAAATTTGGTCTCAATCTCTGAATTTGCAAACCCTCACTAGGTTAGAAGTTTTTAAAGATTATTAAAAAAAAAAATTAATATTTTTTTTTAACACCTTCTTTCATGTATCGTCTTCAAAAGTTATTACATCAGAATTTTTATTACATCTTTGAAATTTAAAACTTAAATTTTTTTTAATTTTTCAAATATCATTGGATCAAATTGAATTAAAGATTAAATATTTTTTTAATTTACAGGATGCTGATAATGATAATTATTATTAGCTGTATCCTCTTTTTTATTAAACCAATTCTATAACATCCACAACTTGTGACATATTTTGTTATACAATCTAAAGAATTTACCGTAAGCACTAGTTTAAATATTTTTAAAATTAAAATAATTTTTTTTTGGATTTTTTTTTTTTTAAATATTTAAATATTCTTTGGATTTATGTATTCTATGAATGTAAACAAATTCCTCAAGGAGGCACTGGATTGGAATAGTAGTAATAATAATTTTCTTTACATAATTAAGGTGAGGGTCCGCCAAAGGAGGGCGGTGCGGCTAGTAAAAAATAATTCTATTAAATTTTGTTTTGAATAATTTTTTTTTGTTTTTCTTTGTTGATCTATCATATGTACTTAAAGTATTGTAGATGGTGTATTCTTTCATAGATGGCAGCACAGTACCTTCTTTGCATAGATAGCGGTCATCTATGCAAAGCAGATACAGTGCTGCCATCTACTTTAAGTATAAATAGATCGACAAAGGACCATTTGTCAGTTAATTTGTAATAAGATTCTGATGATGATGTTTTAACATCGAAAATGTACATAAGTTAAATCTAGTGTTTATTTAACGCGGTAGTACGATATCTGTTGGAGAAGCTACAGCCCGATCGACATATCACACTCTTAATCTTAAGATTTATGTTGATGATGATTTGTTTTCTTTTAATTATTATTAAATTATTTTAATATTTTTTGTATTTATTTTATAAATTCATCTACCAAAACCTACTATTGAACATTATTATAAATTATGATTAATAATGGATAAATAATTTATCCGAAACGTCAAAAGTAATATTTATTTCACTTGAAAATTGACAATTGTTTTCTCTTTAATATATTCTTCCAATTGGATGAATATTATCAAAAGTTGATAGAAATCAATATAATCTGATTGAATATGAAAATTAAATTGAATTTTAACAATAGATTTTTGATTTTTCATAAAAACCTCCCCCCCCTTGATGATGATGATGATGATGATGACGTTGATCATAATAATAATAATCATAATAATAATATTCCTGTTGAAAATTAAAAGCCAAATGAACTGAGAGAAAGAGTTGGTTTGACAATTTATTTATTTATTTATTCACTTGGCAGAAAATGCCTCTCTCTCTGTTGTACACGTAACATGCGGATGAATAATTATATTCAATTGGTTTCAATGGATTACCGATTTATTATTTAAATTCAATAATGCAAATAATAATAATAATTCACGAACGAAGAGAATAATAACAAAAAAAAAAAAAAAATACGAAAATAAAAATGAATAAATTGTGGGATATATATATATATATATATATATATATATATATATATATATATATATATATATATTTTTTGCCTAATCAAACAATCAAATTCTGTTTATTAATCATTGAAGAAAAGACAAAAAAAATTCTTTTTATAAAAAATTTATAATGACGTTTCGGTCACAAGCTGAAAACCTTCTTCATGGAATTTTGAAAATTAGCCAACATTTAGGGCATAAATTTTATAACGATGGATAAAAGTTTGAAGTATTTAAAAAGAAATTGAACTTTTGAAATTAAATCTCACAATTGTTATTCTATAATTAATCATTTATATTTCATTTTAATTTTCGTATTCCTGCTATTAATTAAAAAAATATTAGATTTTAATTTTATTTTATTAAAAAAAAAAATATGAATCTAAAAATAATTATTTATTTAAATTTATGAAATTTAAAAGAAATTTATTTGAATTATCATATAAAATAAAATTTTGAGATTTTAGAAAAATTACTTGCCTACTTTCAATTTTTATTTCCAATATGTGTACACTTTCTACATATTGTACCAACACAGAGAAATGGTCCATAAAAAAGGTCACGTAAACATAAGATTCTAGAAATATTTAAAATGATTTATTTTTAAAAGAAAATGATAAGAATATGCTAATTATCAGAAAATGATATTTTTAATCAAATTGGCAAGAAAATCAAAGTCTGAACTAATTTCCTAAAAAAAAAAAAGAGTGAGTTAGTATTAAGTGATTCAAAATTTGTTATTTGGCATGAATTTTCGAGTGTTATGAGCAAATTAATAATTAACAAGTCAAAGTGCAGAGATGTTGAAAATTGGTTGCTACTAGAAGTCAGGGCAGAAGGACAAATGACGAGGCTGACGTCAGGCGGTATGAAAATTTACTATAAAATGCAAGGGACGGAAGACTCGTGAGCTCCAATCATTACAAAGCCCAATTTTACAAAGCCCCATTTTATACCGAGAGCTCCATTATACCAAGCGCTCAACAATTAACACATTAAATAAATAAAAAAATAATAATTAAAACAAACAAATTTATTAAAAATAATCAAATTCATCAAAAACAAAACAAATAATATTGAAAATAAATGAAGAAAGAAGAAACGAAGAAAAAGGAAGAAAGAAGAAAAATACAATAATAAAAAAAAAAACCAAACAATTAAAAATACAACAATTATAAAAAATCAAACAATTAAAAACACATCAATCAAAAAATCAACAATCAAAGAATCTGCGAGTTGACGTCCTACACCGAGTCTGACATCCTGATGATCGACATTTCGGTCAACAAGAAGCTGCCTTCCTCGAGCTGAACGACCACATAGCCGCCGAAGACATCGATCCCGAAAATCACCAAACCATCAAACATCTCTATACAGATAAGCACTCACTCGATTTTCTTGCCAAATAATAATTATTTAAAAAGAATTTAAATGAACTAAAACTTTAAAGAAAAATAATTTAACTTAACTTATCAAATAAAAAAAATTAAATCATAATAATTTAAAACGGACCTAGCAATAATAATTTAAATAATTTAGATAAAATAATTTCAACGACATTTCGGTAGCAAAAAGGGAATTTTTCAGACCAAGTGTTCAGTAGTAATAAATTATAATACACGGTTTGAAGAATTCCATAAATTCGATTAACTTCATTTTTTTATTTTTCAAATATTCAAAATTTAAACCGAGGTCATTGAGATTACTTTATCTGAACAAGAGAAACAAATTATATTAATATTAATGAATTTTAAATAAATAAGATTAATAATAAAAAGACACACTAATTATTTTTATAAACCAATTTGAAAGTTAATCTCGATTCGTTATTTTTTTTTTCCATAAATAAATTGATCATTATTATTAAAATTTAAACTTTTATTTACGTAATCAAAACCCAGAGTGCAACAACTTTATATTTCAGATAATAGTCAATAATTAATACCATTACACAGGCAACAGGGATTAGGGCGATCTGAAGGCCGCAACAATATTACCCTAATTCTATTCAGAGAGTAAAAATCTTTGAATAACTTTTCTCTAAAATTAATTTATTTAAATAAACATCTAATTATTTTAAATAGGGAAAAGTCTGTATCAGATCAAATGGAGGTCCCACCGAGATTATTTCAATTATAAAATTATAATTGTAAAAAACAAAAACTTTAAAAATTTGAATTAAAATTTATTAAGATTTAAATAATTTTTTTTTAGAAATTTTTCAAAATTTATTAGAATAAAATTAACTTTAAATTTTTTTTTCTCAATAAATAGAATTACTCAAATTTTTTTTTACAAATAAATTATTTAAATATGACTGGGTTTTGTGGTATAAATGACCGAAAGATGAAAATAGATTTGGAGATTATAAACAACCAAAGACCACCAGAAATTTTTTTATGGTTATTAAGTAAACTAATAACAAGATGTTTAACCCGATAGAATGGAGTAAGAATAGGGCTGGCAAATTGGCCAAATATGCTCCTCTAGCCAACTCTCTAGCTATTCCTATTAGGCCTCCGACAATCCGAAAATATTTTCTTTGTATATCAACATTCCCCATATATCGTGGCAAATCAGATGTCGAGGTGCACCCAGTTGACGTTTGGAAGAATTTTGAACGGGTGTACCAGGACTTTTATCTCCCTGAAAAAATCAAAGTAGATGGTTTCCAACACATACTATCCCATGATGCCCTGGAATGGTTCCAAAATGAGTGTGGCGAAGTCTCCACTCTAAAAGAACTTAAGGAAAAATTCTTTAACATCTTTTGGAATGTGGAAGAAGAACAACAAGAACAACAAAAAAGGAGAGAAGAGGAAGAACATAGACAGAAACAAGAGAAATGGGACGAACAACAACGGATGAGCGCAGAAGAAGATTATCGACGGCAACAAGAACGATTGAAAGAACAACAAAAGAAGAGAGAAGAGGAAGATCGACAAAGACAAGAGAGATGGATTGAACAACAAAGGGAACGGGATGAACAAACACAACAACTTATGCAAAATTTGGAGAAATGGTACAAAAATAATGAAGAAAGGAAAACAAAACAAGAAGTGGTCCAGGTAGAGGAAAAACAACCGGTGCCACAAATGGTACAGATTGTCACCCCACCTGAAGCAGCAAAACCAACACCAACTGAAGAACCTATTTTTACTACGGTCTCTCCACAAAACCATAAAATCCAAGATGAAGAGATCCCACCTGAACCTTACGTCTGTCAAGTCGAAGAACCTCTCACCACCGTCGATCAGGATCCCTCGCAAATTGAACAAAATTCAACTGATTGTTCAAGTGAAGAATTTGCTGTCGAGAAGAGAGATGACACCATTTCAAACAAAATAAATAAAAAACCAACTCCTCAGATATTTTCTTCCAACTATGAATACTCTCAATTACCACCTTTTCGCTCATTGATATTTAAATGGATTGTTTTTCGACCAATGGATAAATGTCGTGACGAATTTAAGACCAAGTTACGACACCCATACCAATTTAGTCACAAATTACACCTAACTAGACCAACCACCCGAATTCGTCCTCAAATAAAAACATCATACCGGCCGTGGGTAGAAGAAGTGTCCCTAGAGAACACCGGAAGACCACCGGATAATAATCGTGAAGAAAAATAATAGTTGAGAACAGTATTCAACCAAAAGGGAGGCTCCGCCCTTACTTTGTTCTCTTGTAAGCATTGCTGACCATCATGCACAAAACAGGAAGAAATCTCCGATTGTTAATCGTCGAGAAAAATCTTCCATAAATCTATTTTCCATCTTTTGACAACTTAAAATGTAAACAAAATCCTCAGTTAATATGTTATGTCCTGTAATGGTGTCGATTAGTGATTATTATCTGAAATCACATTGGGTCAAAATTATAAAAAAAAATTATCGGGCTTAGAGAGGAAAAAGAGATTAAATTTCAAGGTCGAGAAATGTGTTTTTTTTTGTTAATTTGTATATAAAAAAAAAAAAAGTAAATTAGAAATGTTTTTTTGTTTTTTTTTATTAAAATGTAAAATCAGAAAAAAAAGTCAAAAAAAAGAAAAACAAAAAAAATTTTAGCTATAAGTAATTTATTTAATTTTTTCAATTTATATAATCTTATTTATTTATTTATTTAATTTATTCAATTTTTTTTTATCCTTCTAATTTATTTAATTTTTTTTTAATTTATTTAATTTATTTATTTTTATTTGTCTGTGATATTTTGTTTATTTTATTTTTGATTTGTCTGTGATAGAAAATTTATTTATTTAGAGTGTCTGTGATATAAATTTAAAAAAAAAAAATTTATTAAATAAAAAAAATTATAGGTGATAAAATTTATTTATTTTTGTGCAATACAATTTCGATTTAGATGTAAGTAATTTATTTGAATTTATTTATTTATTTATTTATATAGATATAGGAAATTATTTATATAATATTTATTTATTTATACAAAACTCTAATAAATCAAAAATATAAAAAAATTGTAAATTTTTTAAATTTTTGATTTGGGGGCTCTGTACCAACACAGAGAAATGGTCCATAAAAAAGGTCACTTAAACATAAGATTCTAGGAAATATTTAAAATGATTTATTTTTAAAAGAAAATGATAAGAATATGCTAATTATCAGAAAATGATATTTTTAATCAAATTGGCAAGAAAATCAAAGTCTGAACTAATTTCCTAAAAAAAAGAGAGTGAGTTAGTATTAAGTGATTCAAAATTTGTTATTTGGCATGAATTTTCGAGTGTTATGAGCAAATTAATAATTAACAAGTCAAAGTGCAGAGATGTTGAAAATTGGTTGCTACTAGAAGTCAGGGCAGAAGGACAAATGACGAGGCTGACGTCAGGCGGTATGGAAATTTACTATAAAATGCAAGGGACGGAAGACTCGTGAGCTCCAATCATTACAAAGCCCAATTTTACAAAGCCCCATTTTATACCGAGAGCTCCATTATACCAAGCGCTCAACAATTAACACATTAAATAAATAAAAAATAATAATTAAAACAAACAAATTTATTAAAAATAATCAAATTCATCAAAAAACAAAACAAATAATATTGAAAATAAATGAAGAAAGAAGAAACGAAGAAAAAGGAAGAAAGAAGAAAAATACAATAATAAAAAAAAAAAACCAAACAATTAAAAATACAACAATTATAAAAAATCAAACAATTAAAAACACATCAATCAAAAAATCAACAATCAAAGAATCTGCGAGTTGACGTCCTACACCGAGTCTGACATCCTGATGATCGACATTTCGGTCAACAAGAAGCTGCCTTCCTCGAGCTGAACGACCACATAGCCGCCGAAGACATCGATCCCGAAAATCACCAAACCATCAAACATCTCTATACAGATAAGCACTCACTCGATTTTCTTGCCAAATAATAATTATTTAAAAAGAATTTAAATGAACTAAAACTTTAAAGAAAAATAATTTAACTTAACTTATCAAATAAAAAAATTAAATCATAATAATTTAAAACGGACCTAGCAATAATAATTTAAATAATTTAGATAAAATAATTTCAACGACATTTCGGTAGCAAAAAGGGAATTTTTCAGACCAAGTGTTCAGTAGTAATAAATTATAATACACGGTTTGAAGAATTCCATAAATTCGATTAACTTCATTTTTTTATTTTTCAAATATTCAAAATTTAAACCGAGGTCATTGAGATTACTTTATCTGAACAAGAGAAACAAATTATATTAATATTAATGAATTTTAAATAAATAAGATTAATAATAAAAAGACACACTAATTATTTTTATAAACCAATTTGAAAGTTAATCTCGATTCGTTATTTTTTTTTCCATAAATAAATTGATCATTATTATTAAAATTTAAACTTTTATTTACGTAATCAAAACCCAGAGTGCAACAACTTTATATTTCAGATAATAGTCAATAATTAATACCATTACACAGGCAACAGGGATTAGGGCGATCTGAAGGCCGCAACAATATTACCCTAATTCTATTCAGAGAGTAAAAATCTTTGAATAACTTTTCTCTAAAATTAATTTATTTAAATAAACATCTAATTATTTTAAATAGGGAAAAGTCTGTATCAGATCAATATCTTAAAAAATGTGTTTTTCTAAAAATAAAACCAATTCTCAATAGATTAAAAAAAGCCAATGAAAAACCAACAAGTAGTTTGTGGGAGTGTTACATTAAAAATTAAACAATAAAAAATTAAATCTCACAATTATTTTACTATAATTAAAATTATTTATTAATTAATTATTATTCATTTTTCTCATTAAAAATTAATTTTAACAATTATTTTTATTTAAAATATTTTTTTATTTATTTACTAGCTTAGAATCGCTTCGCTTCGTTAGCTCTTGTAAGTTAGCTAGGGGCTTTGCCCCCAGACCCCCACTGGGGGGCATGACTTCTCAGACCCCCGTATTTTTGTATGACTTAACGTGTTCTTTTATGAATTAACGTTTTCGTTCAATAAACCTATTAGGCTCCGGTTCGCCTGCGGCGTTTATTGCCATTGGCAAAAAGAAATCAATGAAAAATCAAAAAATCAACAAAAAAAGTTTTTTGTATTTTAAATTAAAATTTATTTCATATTATTTATAATTTTTTAAATTTCTTATTTTTATTAAAAAAAAAAAAATTATTAAATATTAAATAAAAAAATACTTTGTGATATTACCAGTTAAAGTGTAATTTGACGCATTTTATTTTTTTTATAGCTCGCTGAAAGCGGATTACGCAACTAGTTAATATTTTTTTGTTTCGACTTAATTTCCTTATTTATATATCTCAAACTAATATTTTTCATAATATGAAAAAAAAAAAAAAAAAAACACCATAAGTTAAATATTATTATTATTTTTTTATAATTCAAAAACTTTTTACCATTTGAGAGTTGTTTGTAAAATTAATGAAAACAAAACAAAAAAATAAACAAATATTGATAAATAAATAGAGAAAAGTTTACAAAAAAAAAAAAAAGAAATAGTTTATTTAAAAAAAAAAGTCCATTTACTAATAGAAACATTTCCATTAGTAAATAAAAAGGAGAAAAAGATCAAGAAAAAAAAACATAATACCAACATTAAAAAATTAATTTTATATAAAATAAAACAAGAAAAAAAAACATTCTTCTTTTTAGTAGTTTCATCACTCACGGCAAGGGCGGATCCAGAGGTGTTTCTCGGGGGGGGGGGGGGGGTAATATGGTGTGACTCGTCGCACAGCACACTATTTTTTTTTAATTTCGGTAATTTAAAAGCGCATTCTGTACTTGTTTGCCAGAATATAAATACACATCAAATTTTTAAGTATTTATTTTAAAAATTTTACATTAAAAATAAATTTTTTTGCGAAAAAAAAGATATTTTTTTCGAATCTCGGGGGGGGTAAATACCCCCTTTACCCCCCCTTGTATCCGCCCTTGACTCACGGTCAAGTATCTAATTTAAGAATCAAAACTTTGTTTTTGGCGGGGGAGGTGAGGGGGCGGGGAGGCAATTTTTATTTTTAGAGAATTATAGAGATCGTCTTCATCAGTATTTTCTTAGCCAGATATCATTTGTCACCTCAGTGCATGTTAGTGAAATGTTCAGACTAGTAACCGTTAATATCTAAAAAAAAGACATGATACCAACATTACAAAATTAGAAAATAATTTTATGTATTGCAATAAATAAAACAAGAGAAAAATATTCTTAAGACTACTGTAGTTTTATCACACACGGTCAAGTAGATAAATTTAACCAGGATTGGTATTTTTTTTAGGAGGAGGAGGAGGGTTAGGGTTGGGTGGGTGACAATTATTAGAAATATAGAGAATATGTCTTCAAGCTCAGGGGTCCACATCGTTTGTGTACGTGGATGGTGACCACGAGCTACCCTAGTTGGGACTGGCAGTACTTCTACTCTTCCCTTCTACATTTTCAACAGGCGTCAGACCGTACGACGGGCCGGCCTGTTCTTTTCCACCCCGGTCGCAAAAACCCATGAACCGCCGACTCCGGACCGAGGGATTTAAGGCGAAGAAGATAGAGAATATGTCTTCATCAGCATCCTTTCAGATATCGTTTGCCTCCACAGTGCATGTTAGTGATATTTTCAGGCTAGTAACCGTTAAAAAAAAAAAAAACTTGAATCGGAGCAAGTGTACTGTACTTGAAAACGACTGCAGAATAACAAGTCGAAACCTTTTTATATTTTTAATAAATATTTAAAACTATATATTTTTTTTCCCACCCAGGCCTTGGCAATTATGTCATTTCGGTCAGCCTACCATCAAAAACAGTTAAAACACTACTATACAAAAATAAATAAGAAACAAATAATTATACAAATAAATTAAACGAAAACAATAAATAAATAATCACAACAAATAAATAAACAAAATACTATAAATAAAAATAATGATATTAAACAAAATTACAAAATTAGAAAATAATTTTATATATTGCAATTAATAAAACAAAAGAAAAAAAATTCTTTAGATTACTGTAGTTTTATCACTCACGGTTAAATAGATAAATTTAATTCGAACTTTTATTTTATTGGGAGGAGGGGAGAGGGAGGGGTTGGAGGCAATTATTTGCAATATAGGGAATATATCTTCATCATCATATGCTCACTCATACTCGTATATCATTTCCCACCACAGAGTATGTTAGTAAAATTTTCGGGCTAGTAACCGTTTATTGCTAAAAAAAAAAAAAAAAAAAAACTATATCAAATTTATAAAATTAAAATCAAGAAAAAGTTATTATTTATAGTATTGATAGTTTCATCACTCACGATTATAGAAATTTAATCAAGAGTGAAAAATTTTTTTGGAGGGAGTAAGAGGTGTGGAGACAATTCTTATTATTAGAGATATTCATAAATATCATCTCACTCAGATATCATTTGCCTTCATAGTGCATGTTAGTGAAATGTTCAGGCTAGTAACCGTTAATAACTAGGATTTTAAAATGGCAGCTGTTAACTATTAATGCATTACAGCTACGGCTAGTTTAATAATATAAAACGAATGAAGGGTGAAGCTTTTAGGCTCCTATCTCTTACGTGTTAGAGCAAGAGGGAGAGAAACTTTATGGCAATCTTTTTAAAGTCCAAAAGACAAAGTCTTTTTGTTGCTGTTTGAGAAGGGGAGCGAGCGGGGGAGCCACTGAACGAATGTATGTATGTGTAGCCCTACTATTTCCAATGCAAAAGGGCTAAAAGGGTTAAAGTAAGAAGCAAACAAAAAAAAAAAAAAACCTTTATCTCTCTCTCTTTCTCCTTTCACCTATTCTACACTTGGCTACACACACATGTAAGAGATTGAAATCCTTAGACGGGAGGCGAAAAATAGATAAATTCTTCTTTTAAGGCCCTTCTAGAAAAAGAAATCAATCCCTTAAAAAGATTAAAAACAGTCCCACTATTTTTATTAAATCTTTAATCAAAGAAAAAAAGTCACCATGTATTTATACTATACACTAGAGTAGTTAAATTTGTAGAAAAAATTGAGACATTGAAAAATTGCATCTACAGCTGCCTTTTATTTGTTCCCGGATGACGTCATTACTCAAGAAAATGGAAATTTATTTAAATTTCTTGAATATAGGAAGATTTATTTGTATTTGGGCCAAGGTAGTGGTGGCTTATTAAAACAATATATATTATATTATTTTGATTTTATTTTTGGCTGCAACTGTAGCTAACAGTTTCGATGGCATCCCACCATCATCTTCAGGAAATTCATTTATTTAAATTTTTATTTTTACTTTCTCTTACCTATGTATATATGTAATATATATATAGAGAGAAAGTATTGGATTCATGTCAAAAATTCGATGTCGAGATTTTGATGGATCTTCACGTTTTGAGGTCCACTGAATCCAAAAAAGTGGTTTTCGCGACATGGTCTGTCTGTGGGTGGGTGGGTGGGTGTGTCTGTCTGTGTGTCTGTGAACAAAATATCTCAAGAACGAAAAGAGCTAGGAAGTTGAAATTTTATATTTAAGTTAGGCACCCCCATGGGACGTGACACGAAGCTTTTGAACAAAATCGACCAAAAAGTACTAGTACTTTACTGATTCACTTTTTCAGTTTTTTTCGATTTTCTCAAAATTTGCTCCAACGATTTTTTTAAAATTCAAAAATCAATTATTTTTTAGATTCTCTATAAAATGTATATTCTCATTTTGTGATTGAAATCTTCTGAAGACCACTTTACTCTTGTACTCCATAGAAAAGATAGGGGAAATGGTTGCCATGGTATCAAAATATAAATATTTTCCCATACTTATAAATTTTACATCTTGAATTCAATTGTACCCTACTGTCGGAAACTAAATACATGTCGACACAAAAAATCTGGTGAGACAAGCACAGTACACAACTTTCGATTACCGAAGGTAAGAGAAAGTTGTGTGCTGTGCGCCAGTCACACCAGATTTTTTTTTAATTTGTTTATTTATTTTGTTTATTTTATTTATTTATTTAATTTTTTATTATTTTATTTATTTATTTAATTTTTTATTATTTTATTTATTTATTTAATTTTTTATTATTTTATTTATTTATTTAATTTTTTATTATTTTATTTTATTATTATTATTTTTTTTTTTTTTTAATTAAATCCCCCTATCGAATTAATGGATAGTTGTTTTGATTAAAGTTTGTCACTGGTTAAGATGTTGATTAACTGAGAAGTTGACGTTTATGAGTGCTTATTGGTAACTATTTTCTCAGGTCCTGTGGTTCGGTTCTTTTAATATATTCAGAGTTGTGAATGCGACATGACTTTGTTCTAATGACATCTGATTTCTTTATTTAATATTATAGAGACTAAGAATGGTATTTTCGGGAATGATCCGCATTTACAGTTTCGGCCATTTAGCCATCTTCAGGTCAAAAAAGTACAATTACTGAAATCACTAATGAGAGACATGGAGTTTACACTCCAAAATATGAACATGTTACATAGTCATAATTATATTTTTGTTTTTTGTTTGCATTTTTGTTTCTAATTGTATTCATGATTAAGTTAATTGTTATAATCCCTCACACACACATAAAAAAAACTAAAACATTTGATTAATAGACATTTAAATATCAAATGGTAATATCGTTGATCACTTGCTCGCTCTATCTTATTTATGAATATAATCTCTCTACTTTCTTTTCCGAAGATGAGTCTAATTACAGACTATTAATTAGTAGATTTGTTTACCAGAAGATGATTCATTATTATCTCAAGGACTTATAAAACAGACTCTGTTTAGACGAAACGCGTGCATTTTCAGACATAATTTAATAAACAAATTCGTCTTACATTTAACAATTGCAGGTGGTCGGAGTTATATGACTTGACCAGACGCATAGTCATCAAGAAATAGAAACTTATCTCAGGTTCAGCTCGCTAAGCCTTGGGAAAAAATTGGATATTCCCGATACCAAAAAATTATTTTTCATGGGAAGTCGAATCCGATATGTGCTATGTCAACTCAGAATCGCCGCCGTGTGATAGCGAAAGGGCCTATATAAGGTCCAGAAAGATTCAGTTTGCGTTCTAGTAACGACTCTAATTTTATCTTTATATTACTTCAGTTATTCTATACTCAATTATACATTCATTGTATATTATAATAGACATCAATAAACATCATTGTAAATTTACAACGTTTACGTATTCTTATACTTGGAGGGAAGTATAAATCCATGCATCTGATGACTGCAACCAAAGAAAATCCTTTACAAACTATCTTCTCAACACAATTCAAACAAAAATATCTTAAATAAAGTAACCATGTTAGACAAATTTTCATAATAAGGAGGGTATAACCATAGCCTCTTATTAATAAATTGCCTAAGTGTACTTTTAGACCTGATGATGGAGGAATGGCCGAAACTATAAAAGCATAAATATTCCAAATTATGGCTGTTTTAGAAGAATATCATACAAAAATGAGAATTTTTGGTTACTTTCCTATTTAAAACCGAAGCCGAAACTGTATTTGCGCATCGGCCGTCAGAAATACTGTAGATCCTAAAAAATAGATATTTTATATATATTCCACAAACAATTGGATTATCACACTTCGTAATATTCTCTCATTCATTTGATTGCACTTTTAGACCTGATGATGGCTGAATGGCCGAAACTGTAAATGCATTAACATTATAAATTCTGACTGTTTTAGAAGAATAGCAAAAAAAGATGAGATTTTTTCTTTTTCTTTTCTTATTTAAAACAGAATAGCCGAAACTGTATTTGCGCATCGGCCGTCAGAAATATAGGCCCTGAAAAAAAATGCTATCTTTTAAAGATATTCCACAAACAATTCGATTTTCACACCTCGTAACATTCTCTCGTTAATTGAATTGTAATTTTAGATCCGATGGCAGCGAAATGGCCGAAACTGTTAACATTCTATATTATGGTTGTTTTAGAAGAATAACGAACAAAAATGATAAATTTTGGTTTCTTTTCTATTTAAAACCGAATCAACATTTACCGACATCCCAATTAAATGGATTTGTTTTAATTGGGCTTACTATTTCCCCCTGAGTTGTTCCTTTATTAATTGAAATAAAAAAAATCCCTCTTTATTTCCCTAAATATAAATTTAAATCTGACTTTATTTAATTAAATATAGAATTCGTTTGAAGTTGCTCTTTAAAAAAAAAAAAACACTAATACAGATGTTTTAATTATTTTATATCATATGTAAAATTAAAAACATTACATTTTTTTTTTTTATTTTCAATATTATTTAAAATAGAACATAAAAAAGTTATTCAATAAGGGCGAGAGAGAGAGGGATTGTGCTTTTGTTTGATTTAATTCTATATCCAAAGGTAAACATTTACTAACCTCTCAGAAAGGGAAAACAACAACAACAAGGGAGATTTCTGAAATGTATTATATTCATTCCTATATACATATATAAAGTTGACTGACATTTTGATTAAACATATCTCTCTATACACACAAACACACTGACATATACACTAGGTTTATATAAACAGTATAAAACGAATCAAAATTTTATTACATAAAAAAAAAAAAATATTTGATAAATTTAATATAATATAACCGGAAAAGAGAAATTATTATTAATATTCCGAACCCTAAGGGAAAAGCTTTTTTCCTCCCCTACCAAAAAAAAAATTAGATTAGGGCTGTATAAACAGGGGGAGAAATAAAATATGACAATAACTCAATCAATAGAAATAAAAATAAAATTTAATAGATATATCACTAATTATAGAATAATAACTGTGTGATTTAAATATTTTAATTTTTAATTCTCGTATTAACTCTAAAATTACTGGAAGAATTTTTAGGGGTTTTTTTTTTTTAAAGAATTTCAAAGGCTAGATTTTATTATTGGGAAAAGGCCGGAACTAGGAGATTTATTAGGAGAGGCAAAATTTAATTTGCCGCCCCCTCCCTTCCACCACTCTAACTAAGCCAAATTGATTATAAAATTTTAATCTTTCTTTAAATTTGAGTTTAAAATTTTCTCGCCCCTAAAATTTTTTCACCATAGGCGGGTCTACCCATATATCCACCATGAATAATGCTAATTCTTGTTTCTTAGAGGGGGTGGGAATTTGAATATTTTTATAAATTATACATAATAATAATAGAATTTGTTAATTTCTTGGATTCCTTTGATTGCGATATGTTCACTTTTCAAACGTTTCTTAATGACTAATTTACAGGGCCGTATTTACAAACAGGTGAACTAGCCACGCACCTGGGGCGTACAAAAACCTGCTTATTTATGAATTTTTGCGATCCTTTTCAAAGGATTGCCATTCCTTTAAAACTTTTTACTTTCTAATAAATATATAGGGGTATGTATAGGGAATCCCCAATTATATCGGAAATCCCCAATTATATCGCAGATGGACCTATTCAATATAAACTTAAATAACATAGATTTAATTCTACTCTCGCACAGAGAATATAAAAATATCTTATTCTCTATTCATAAATAAGATTCTTAAGATTTTAAGATTTTATTTTTATCTCTTAACTGTACATCTATATAAACTTTTTGTCAATCAGGGCTGTCTTAGAGAGATTTCTCTGTAAACCCTAATTAATTTATTTTATTGTATTTTATATATTCTGAAAATAAATAAATAAAAATAAAATAAAAGTTTCACTTAAAAAAAA
>JAKCPI010008498.1:0-85833 GCA_023213315.1 Euborellia annulipes | reverse complement strand
TTTTTAATTCACCCTGCTTCTCACCAAACATGTGTTCACAAATTTTGGATAATTTTGAAGAGGAAGTAAAAGAACGAAAAGAAATTCGAGAAATTCAAAACGGAAGATGAAATCAAATTACGACTACTAAAGGACATTGTTCATCTTACATCAACGAATTATTAGGTAAGATTTGCTCTGTCTCTGACTTCCTGTCCCTGTGTGTATGTGCCCGTATGTCCCTATCAGGATAGACTAAAGTTAGGGAAAATTTATTTCAATTTTATTGGCTACCAATAAATTGAAAAGAGTCTAAATGACCTCCGTTGCTGAAAAAGACCTTAAATAAATTTAAAAAAAAAAAATCTTCTCGAGTGTATTTTAATATGCATCGTAGTCAGCGGCGTAACTAGCCTCTTTTGAGGTGGCGGAGGTTCGAGCTTTTTTTGTAATTTTTCCTCCGGACTTGAGATATAAAATGAATTCAAAACGGCTACTGATCGTAGTGCTTTAGGAAATCGATGTTTTCAGATACCGACTCCAAATTCTAAGGGTATATTTTAAAAAAAAATCGGTGACCCATTTGCCCTCTGGTTCCCTTTGCCGTGATTTTATTTTGATTAACTGATCATCAACTTATAATTTAGATAACAAAAATTTTTGCGATTCCATTGGGATAAATTAGTATAGAAAAGTCTGATGGCTATTCTTTTTTAAATTATCAATTTGACATTCTCTTTTATATGTTAATAAATAGAAAGAAAGTAGTGCATTTATGTCAAAAATTCGATGTCGAGACTGATGAAATACACGTTTTGAGGGTCTCGTCGCGTCAAGGCAAGCCGCCGCGCCGTGCCGCGCGTTAAGGCGGCCAAGGCCAGCGCAAGGCAAGGCAAGGCCCGCAAAGCGCCAACCGCCGCCAAGGCGCGTTGGGCGTCAAGGCTAAGGCAAGAAGTGCCGCGTCGCCAAGGCGCAAGGCAAGGTGGCTAAAGGTCAAGGCTGCGGGCGAACAGCATTCCCAAGAACGGAGGGGTTAGCTCAGGATGGAATTTCATATATAAGCTAGACACTCCCCTTGGGTGCAAATACGAAAAGGTTTATAATAAAATCTCCCAAAAAGCAGAACTATTTTACTGATGATTTTAAGTTTTCATATTTTTTGATTGATTAGATACAATTTCATGAGTTGAATAGTTTTAGATATTTAATTAGAAGAAAGGGACAGGATGATGATAGATAATTAATCTCCTCGTGTAGGCTGACTTCACATGACATCAAAACTGCTGCTATCTTCACTATGATTTGTACACTCTGAATGTTCTAACTAAAATTTTTTCTATACTTACCTATTATGTTAATTATTCCTCTACTGATTTAATAAATATTGTTCAGTTTTACATTAAAACGTGTTTATTTTATAAATTTCCCCAACACAGGAGCCAGGTGAAATAAAAAGCTTTATATTTTGTTGCCGACGTTTCGGGTGCTAGTCGCACTCTTCCTCAGGGCAAGCAAAATTGTCAGAGTTTAGTATAGGCTGCTGTGTCCGGGAAGGCTCCCTTCCCTTTCTTCTAATTATTTCTTTAGGTTCCTCTTTAAAAATATATTTCGGCCAAAAAACCAGCCAAAATTTACTAAAAAAAAGAAAAATTAAAAAAAAAAAAAAGTTTAAAACAAGTTTCTGTTTCGGTTACGGTTTTGGCCGAAACTAAAATTGAAGCCGAAATTCGATTTCGGCTGAAAATCTTGTTTCGGTCGGATCCTAATTTCAGCACAAGAAAAAATTTGGTGTCACAACACCTTAGGTTCGGTATTGGAAAGTTTTATGTTAATGCGGTCAGTCACGTCAGATTTTTTTTTTCTTTTTGAATTTTTTTGCTACTTGACTATGCTACTATTTTGAAGACTTTTGCAAAATATTTACAATTAAAAATTATTTTGTTGAATCTAATAATAATAATAAATATAGAGCTATAATTTTTTTTTTTTAGATTCGTTCCGCAATACAATAAGCATTTTGCAAATATAATGTTTTATCAATTTGCTTACACTTCAATGGGACTTTGTACAACGATATTCAAGTTGGCAAAGGTAAGTATACTCTTTTTTTCCAAGAAAAGATCGTTATAAAGTTTTTTAAGGCGTAATCATGTTAATTGAAAATAAGGAATAATATGAATACAATACAATTAAAGAGCTCGGGGCAATGTAGCCCCCTATGTTTGAATAAGATGCTTTTTTTAGATTTTTGCAGCTGTATAAGGCTAATTTTTAATTTTGTTTAATATCAACGCCCATAGGCGACAGCTTTAGAGATTACTTTTTTTTCATTCCTGGAGAGGGGTTCACTCCCAAACCCCTTCCTGGTTACGCAACTGGACCTATATTTTTTTTTTTTTAGGATTTTAAACATGGCGAAGTTCATTTGGATGTCGTATTTTTCCTTTTTGCAGTTTTGGGCCAAGGATTTATTTTTTGTGCATGTGGAGAATATTTGCTTATTCAGGTAATGACAAGACTCTATTATATTTATGAAGATAGTTTGAAGTCAGAAAACTTTATCGGTGGAGGGGAAATTGAAGTTTGAACAATCCTCTCCCCTCCAACCTCAAAAGAATAAATTTTTAAAGAATTTAATTTTTTTTTTTTTATTTTCTAACGTTTAAAATTTTAACATTATATTTCTCCCTCTATATAATAGAATTTTTTTTTTGAAATATGGTGTGGTTTGCAATTTTTTAACCATTTTGATTAGACACTGTTGAAAAATTTAATATTTACGTATTTAAAATTTCAATAAAACTTAAGACATTTTCAGGAAGAGAGGATGTCAGCCAAAAGAAGAGCTTCTATTGAATAAAAATCTAAAATTCAGACTTAATTACTTTCCCATATAGAAAACCAACAAATTTATATTACATGTATTGCAATATATTCCAAAAACTTAATTGAAGGCGAAATTATCGAGAAGGGGAAGTAAGATAGCAATTTAGAAAATTTTGATTTTAATTTCAGCAAGATAAATTTAATGAAGCTGTTTTTCATAGTGAATGGTTTAAAAATCCAATACGATATAAGATTCTTTTACATTGCTACTTCAAAAATCAAACATGATATTGAAATATTATATTGGAGAGATTTTTGAATTAAGCATTGATTCGTTTTCTATGGTAAATATAAAAAAAAAATATTGTAAGCAATTGAGTACGAAAAGAAAAATAATTTCCATTTCATTCCAGGTGGTTGTTAACACTTATAAAGCACTGACTATTCTTTCTAAGGAAATATAATACAGAAAGTGGATAGTACTTTAGGTGCGTGTCTCGAAAAACCGTTAAAACACGATTGACTCGAGGCGGCAAGAGATGGCGTTAGTGTTCCCCCATTGGAATACACGGAACTTGTTCCATTTCATTCTAGACTTTCCAGCTAATTAATTAAAGGCAAAAAATTAATTATTTTTTAACACAATGATTTCTAATTTAATTATCTACAACTTATAGAGCTCCTTTTTTTTAAATATCTTTTATTTAATGCGATTAATCTAAAAAAAAATTTTTTTTTTTTTTTTGAAATCAAAAAAGGGCTTCTATTATTTGTAGATATTTTAAATTTATTTTTAATTTAAAAAAATTTGAGGTCGATAGCTTCAAAATTGTGGCAGTTGGAAAGTTCCAAAAAACATTAAAAAGTTTTTTAGAATAGCAAGAGAATTTTAATGTTTAGATTTAATATCACTTACGAATGGATCCAGATGGAAGTGAGAATCTCGTCGACCTTAGTTCCTCATTTAACTTCAAGTTTGTGCGTCTATGGCGATGTCTAATAGCGGCTCCTCTATGAAGTCCATCCAAGGCGATTAGTCGATATCTAAAATAGAAATGAAAAACATTAGAAATCATTTTTTATTTATTCAGACATTTCAAAATTCTCGACTAAATGTTATTATGTTGGATGGAAGCGGACTATACCTGAGGTGGCTAGTAGCAAAATGCATCGCTCCAAATTTTAAAATAGTTTTTTTTTTTTTTCCAATATTTATCACGAGTAGTAAGTAGTAAGGAATGGGCGTAACTAAGGAAATTGCCTAGGGGGGGGGCTGGGACCAGCGGATCATCACCTTCACATATCACCTTTTACTTTTGTAATATATTCAACTGAATAAAATCATTAAAATCAACTCAACTCTTTACTTATAAAATATATCCTAACTTCCTTTATATCTACTGTATAAAATATCAATTCCCTTCCCATCTTTTGCCTAGAAGTGTCCATAAAGACCAGGGCTGTACCTAGGCAGGTGCAACAGGTGCACCCGCACAGGGCCCAGAGGTCTAGGGCCCTAAAACGAATTGCTAATTGAATTTTCTTTTCTATTTTTTAAATTCCTCAAGTTATTTCAAAATGATATGAATTTAGTAGAGGAAATACAAGTTTCTGTTTCGATTACGGTTTCGGCCGAAATTCAATTTCGGTTGAAAATCTTCTTTCGGACGGACCCTAATTAAAATATAAAATATATAGTTGAATTACGAAAATTAAAAATAAAAAGTCGAGGTGTTATGTTTAAATAAATTCAGGACCGTAGCCAGGGGGTGGACCATGGACTTCCAACCTCCACCTCCCCTCTGAAATCCCGAGAAATATATAGAGAGATGATTGAAATCGGGTCACTTAATTTTCAAATAATCTTTGTTAGATTATGAAGACTCCTTTGTGAAAAATAATTTTTAAAATTTAAAAATAGAATTCGCAACACAAACAATTACTCTAAATAAATCAAAATCAAAAGATCAAAGTTGCCTGGCAGGTAGACTAATTTTGTAAACAAACGAGCAAGGAGAGGTTAGCATACCCTGCACTCGTCTTCTTTCGGTTGGGGGCAGATGGCACATGAGGCCTGGCATTCAGGGCTCTGATGTTTAGGGCGACGAAGAGAAACAACAGGTCAACGAAGACGGTGCAGCAGGCCTCCCCTCATCTTGCGACTGACATGTAAGGGTGCGTACACACCTGCGCTCTGCTCCGCTCGCGAGCAGTTCGCGGCTCGTGTTCGTTGCTCGTCCCATGTTCGTTGAAATTATTTATTTTGACGAACCTGCCTCGATCCAAAGAGATAGATCGCGGCGAGCAGCTCGCGAGCATCTCAAAACAACGAACATGGTGTTCGCGAGCGGAGCAGAGCGCAGATGTGTACGCACCTTAAGAAAATCAATGTAAATATTTACATTATACGAAAACATTATTGTAGGATGAACCAATATTTTACTTTCTCGTACCCTATATTTTTAGGTTCAATTTAATGAACCACTTTAAAAAATTAGTGGCCCTCGGGGCTTGGTGTAGAAATTAGCGTGCTACCCTCGTATACCAAACGTCGCAGGTTCGGACCCCAGGCAGTCTGATGATTTTATTTAAGCCAATTGGATACCAAATGGCTTAAATAAGAATGCCTGGACCCCCAATAAATATAATTATTTATACAACGGTTATCCTAAAAGTCTTAAATGGCCTAAGTTGCCGAAAACACTGTATGAATGTGTGTGTAAGTGTGAATGAGAAAAAAAAGTTTTTCAAAAAAAAAAAAAAAAAAAAATTAGTGAAATAAATTTTATTTGATTCATTAAGGGCAGCCAAAATTTATGAAGAAATCCTCTGAGAGTCATGAAAAAAATCATCTGATTCAGCAGCTCTCAAACTTAGGACACACCACAATACGGAGGGAGGAGGGGCTGAGGCCCCGCCCCCCCCGGGGTTACATCGGGACGTCAAATAATTGAAAAGGAAATCAAAATTAAAGAAAAACAAAAAGTGACCAAGATTCCGCATGATGGGTTTTGATAATTCGTGGAGATTTAAGCATTGTCAAGATTTTAAACTCACAATCCACAAATTAGACCTTAACACGAAGTTGTCTTTTATATTGTGTAACTTTTTACTTTCTCTTACCTTTATATATATATAAATATATAGAGAGAGAAAGTATTCGATTCATGTCAAAAATTCGATGTGGAGATTTTAATAGATCTTCTTGAGGTCCACCCCTCGTTACGCCACTGATGCCCAATTGCACCGTACGAGTTAAGCATTATTTAACCCTAAATAATACTTAACTTTCCAAATTTCGTTGTATCGCTTGCAAAGTCAAGCTTAAATGTCTAAATTTTAACTTAAATCTAAGCTCTCGATTTCGGGGGCTTAGCGTATGCTTAACCTAAAAAACAATTTTCTGTTAAATAAATGACATCTATTCCAAATTATATTGATAATGTAATATTAATTATCTAATAATAATAAATTTTTTTATTCGATCTAGATTTTTTTTATAAAAAACATGAACAATATGAACTCTATTTTCGAAGATGATCTAAATATTATGGAAATAAAGGATTTTGGAATTTTTTGGAAATAATAAAATATGTATTATAAAATATATAGGTACCCCGTATATATATATTTTTTTTTTATATTTTGCCAAGATATGCAGTTGAACTTGCATGTCTCTCGTAATAGAATATAAAATAAAACTTCTTATTTGTCACATAGTTTAATATAGGACAAAACGATATTTTGTAGGCTCTACAGGTTTAATTTATTTTAAAAAATTTTTTACACTAACAACAGGACTCACCAATGAACTAATTATTATTAACATTGCAATTTTTCTATTATATTTTTATATTTAAATATAATTTAATAGATAATTTTCTAAAGAGGTATAATTTGATGTTCAATTCTTTCCTTATTAATTTAAATAAAAAAATTATAATCATGAAAATCAATATTTTGTTTTCTATTTTCTTGTTTTTCTGAAATTAATTAATATTTATAAACAATATGTAATTAATTTAATTTAAGAATATTCAAATAATAAACAAAATTATTATTATTAACATCTGTCAATTTTATCAAAAATCACCAGAATATCACTAAAATTTACAACGTTGCCATGTTGCACATTTACAAAATTCTTCTTTACTATTCCATGATTAAAATCTTTCGGTTCAAACAAACAATTTATTTAAGAGACGCTTTAGTTTAAGCACACTTAGTAAAGAGAGGCATAAATGTCAAACGGTGCAATTGGGCATGAAGGAATTGTATTGGATTCATGTCAAAAATTCGATGTGGAGATTTTAATGGATCTTCACGTTTTGAGGTCCCCTGAGTCCGAAAAAGTGGTTTTCGCGACATGGTCTGTCATTATAATTATTAATAATTAAAAAAAAATCTGTAATGTAAAGAAAAAAAGGACCAATAAATGGATGACATCAGGTTCCCTACGGGAATTGGTTTGATCTCCACCGAATAATAAAATGTCTGTGTCTGTCTGCTGGGTTCAACTTAAAGAATGAAGGAATTGAGCTAGGAGGTTGAAATTTTATATTTATGTTAGGCACCCACGGGGAGGGGGGGGAGGACGTGACAGGAAGCTTTTGAACGAAATCGACCAAAGACTAGTAGTACTTTACTGATGCACTTTTTACTTTCTCTTACCTCTATATATATGTTAATATATATAGAGAAAGTATTGGATTCATGTCAAAAATTCGATGTCGAGATTTTGATGGATCTTCACGTTTTGAGGTCCCCTGAATCCAAAAAAGTGGTTTTCGCGACATGGTCTGTCTGTGTGTGTGTCTGTGTGTCTGTCTGTGTGTGTGTCTGTGAACAAAATATCTCAAGAACGAAAAGAGTTAGGAGGTTGAAATTTTATATTTCAGTTACGCACCCCCATGGGACGTGACACGAAGCTTTTGACCAAAATCGACCAAAGAGTACTAGTACTTTACTGATGCACTTTTTCAGTTTTTTTCGATTTTCTCAAAATTTGCTCCAACGATTTTTTTTTTAAATTCAAAAATCAATTATTTTTTAGATTCTCTTTAAAATGTATATTCTCATTTTGTGATTGAAATCTTCTGAAGACCACTTTATTCTTGTTCTCCATAGAAAAGATAGGAGAAATGGTTGCCATGGTAACAAAATATAAATATTTTGCCATACTTATAAATTTTACATCTTGAAAATCGAATGTACCCTACTGTCGGAAACTAAATACATGTCGACACAAAAAATCTGGTGTGACAAGCACAGTACACAACATTCGATTACCGAAGGTAAGAGAAAGTTGTGTGCTGTGCGCCAGTCACACCAGATTTTTCAGTTTTTTTAGATTTTATCAAAATTCGCTTCAACGATTTTGATTAAAATTCAAAAATCAATTATTTTTTAGATACTCTTTAAAATGTATATTCTCATTTTACCATTGAAATATTTTGAAGGACACTTTACTCTTGTATTTCATAGGAAGGATAGGAGAAATGTCTGCCTGCCATGGTAACAAAATATAAATATTTTCCCATACTAATAAATTTTACATCGGCCGCCCGGCGGAGGGGGCCGCGGCCTCCCCTCATATCCCCAACGCGGCGGGTTCGCCCCCCGGGGGCTCCGATGGTTTTTTTTTAAGCCAATTGAATACAAAAGGGATAAAATAAAAATGTCTGGACCCGATATATGTATATTTATTAATAACGGATATCGTAAAAAGTCTTATATGGCCTGAGTTGCCGAAAAGACTGTATGAATGTGTGTATGCGTGTGAGTGTGAATGAGAAAAAAGTGTGAATTTTTTTTATAAAAAAAAAAAAAAAATTTTACATCTTGAATTCTAATATATCGGCGGAAACTAAATATATGTCGAAACGAAAAATCTGGTGTGATAAGCACTCTTACCTTCGGTAATCGAAAGTTGTGTGCTGTGCAACAGTCATACCAGAATTTTTCCCTCAAATAACCGCAGCACTGGAGGACCCACCCCTTTCACCCGCAGCCAAAAATTGCGTCTCAAAACAAATTGATGCCTACTCTCCAGGCGCTCCGCTCGAACAAGAACGGAGAAACTAATGCGCTTATCTCTAAAATAAAAGAATTCAAAGAAAAGCTTATGCAAGGAAATATTTTTTTCAACCCCCCCCCACCCCAAAATACATAATTGTTGGCCTTTTATAATAATTCTTTTTTTTTCTTTTATATAAAACTTTAATTTACTTGTCAAGAATAATTCTTTTAGAATCGATCCATTTATAAGAAAGCCAATTTGTATTCATAAATTATTAATTCTTATTAAAATTACATCTCACGAAACCTTTTGTAAAAGAACACCAACATCTCATTAAGGGCATAGAAACAAATATTTATTTATTTATTTTAAACCGCAAATAATAAAATAAAATTGGAGTTGGACTATATAAAAGGGAAAAGAATAAAATTCTAAAACTTGGTTAGATACCGAAATGGAAAAGCTTGTCAAAGGTTTTAGAATTGTCGGATACACAATAGATGGGGGCCAAAATGCCCCAAAAATTGTTACACTAATAGCGAGGATTTGTATTTTGTGCGTTTATCTACATTCTCTGATTTTGATATACACCACATACTACGAGGTAATGAATTTCAGTATGGAAAAAATGGAATCGATCAATTTTTCCGTTTTATTTATCATTTATGGCTTTAAAATTAATGCATTATCTTTAAAAAAGAAACATATCGCCGTTATGATCAAGGAATATCGTCAAGATATTTATTTCCAAGAGAAATTAAAAAGCCCACGAGTTGATAAACTACATGAATATTATACTAGAATTTATATGTTAGCTTTGAAATTATATGCAAATTATATGTGTTCATTGTTTACGGTTTTTCTCCTATCACACTTAATTCGCTCTTTTTTGTATGGAGACCATTTCCTAATTTTCCCAATAAATTATGAGGGAATCTCATTAAAGGATCCGTATAATTACACTTTGATTTTGATTGTTCATTTATTGGGAGTGTCTGCATCCTCAATCAGCGCAATTCTTGTGAATAATTTAAATTTTATATTTTTAATTCACCCTGCTTCTCAATTAAACATGTGTTCACAAATTTTGGATAATTTTGAAGAGGAAGTAAAAGAACGAAAAGAAATTGAGAAATTCAAAACGGAAGATGAAATCAAATTACGACTACTAAAGGACATTGTTCATCTACATCAACGAATTATTAGGTAAGATTTGCTCTGTCTCTGACTTCCTGTCCCTGTGTGTATGTGCCTATCAGGGCAGACTAAAGAGGGAAATTTAAAAGTTCAAAATTTTGCAATTACTCGCCGAAGACGAGGGCCCGCAGCCCTCTGCCAAGTGGAAAAGTCCACCGAAGGCGGGCTTTTCCACTTGAAATTCAAATTCTTAAGTATTAATATTTTCAAACTTATCAAATAAATATCTAATCAAGGCAAGAATCGTCGTTTTTTGATATTAATATTTTGTTGAATCTAATAATAATAATAAATATAGGGCTATAATTCTTTTTTTTTTTAGATTCGTTCCGCAATACAATAAGCAGTTTGCAAATATATTTTTTTTTCAATTTGCTTACACTTCAATGGGTCTTTGTACAACGATATTCAAGTTGGCAAAGGTAAGTATACTCTTTTTTCCAAGAAAAGATCGTTATAAAGTTTTTTAAGGCGTAATCATGTTAATTGAAAATAAGGAATAATATGAATACAATACAATTAAAGAGCTTGGGGCAATGTAGCCCCCTATGTTTGAATAAGATGCTTTTTTTAGATTTTTGCAGCTGTATAAGGCTAATTTTTAATTTTGTTTAATATCAACGCCCATAGGCGACAGCTTTAGAGATTACTTTTTTTCATTCCTGGAGAGGGGTTCACTCCCAAACCCCTTCCTGGTTACGCAACTGGACCTATATTTTTTTTTTTTTTTTTAGGATTTTAAACATGGCGAAGTTCATTTGGATGTCGTATTTTTCCTCTTTGCAGTTTTGGGCCAAGGATTTATTTTTTGTGCATGTGGAGAATATTTGCTTTTTCAGGTAATGACAAGACTCTATTATATTTATGAAGATAGTTTGAAGTCAGAAAACTTTATCGGTGGAGGGGAAATTGAAGTTTGAACAAACCTCTCCCCCCAAAGGACCGCTCTCAAAAAAATAAATTTTAAAGAATATAATTTTTTTTTTAATTTCTAAGTCTCCTATACTTAATTTCTAAGGTTTAAAATTTTTACATTATCTTTCTCCATCTATTTAATAGAATTTTTTTTTTTGAAATTTGTTGTGGTTTGTTATTTTTCAACCATTTTGATTAGACACGGTTGAAAAATTTAAAATTTACGTATTTAAAAGTTGAATAAAACTTAAGACATTTTCAGGAAGAGAGGATGTCAGCCAAAAGGAGAGCCTCTATTGAATAAAAATATTGAATAAAAGACTTAATTACTTTCTCATATAGGAAACCAACAAATTTATATTACATGTATTGCAATATTTTCGAAAACTTAATAAGTTTTTTAGAATAAAAAAGAGAGTCAATAGGATTTTCCTCCCAATTTGTGAACGCGAAATTATCGAGAAGGGGAAGTAAGATAGCAATTTAGAAAATTTTGATTTTAATTTCAGCAAGATAAATTTAATGAAGCTGTTTTTCATAGCGAATGGTTTAAAAATCCAATACGATATAAGATTCTTTTTACATTGCTACTTCAAAAATCAAACATGATATTGAAATATTATATTGGAGAGATTTTTGAATTAAGCATTGATTCGTTTTCTATGGTAAATATAAAAAAAATATTGTAAGCAATTGAGTAAGAAAAGAAAAATAATTTCCATTTCATTCCAGGTGGTTGTTAACACTTATAAAGCACTAACTATTCTTTCTAAGGAAATATAATACAGAAGGAAGTGGATAGTTCTTAAATAGTCTATTAAAATTATTAGCTAGACTATGTAGACTAGATCTCATATTCCTTTTAAATATAAAGTAAAAAACATTAAAAAGTTTTTTAGAATAGCAAGAGAATTTTAATGTTTAGATTTAATATCACTTACGAATGGATCCAGAGGGAAGTGAAGAATCTCGTCGACCTTAGTTCCTCATTTAACTTCAAGTTTGTGGGTCTATGGCGAGTCTAATAGCGGCTCCTCTATGAAGTCCATCCAAGGCGATTAGTCGATATCTAAAATAGAAATGAAAAACATTAGAAATCATTTTTATTTATTCAGACATTTCAAAATTCTCGACTAAATGTTATTATGTTAGATGGAAGCGGACTATACCTGAGGTGGCTAGTAGCAAAATGCAACGCTCCAAATTTTAAAATAGTTTTTTTTTTTTGCAATATTTATCACGAGTAGTAAGTAGTAAGGAATGGGCGTAACTAAGGAAATTGCCTAGGGGGGGGGGGTGGGCTGGGACCAGCGGATCATCACCTTCACATAAATAATCTGTGGCTTAAATTAAATAATCTCTTTGCACATATCACCTTTTACTTTTGTAATATATTCAACTGAATAAAATCATTAAAATCAACTCAACTCTTTACTTATAAAATATATCCTAACTTCCTTTATATCTACTGTATAAAATATCAATTCCCTTCCCATCTTTTGCCTAGAAGTGTCCATATAGACCAGGGCCGTAACTAGGCAGGTGCAACAGGTGCACCCGCACAGGGCCCAGAGGTCTAGGGGCTCTAAAACAAAATTGCTAATTGAATTTTCTTTACAAATATGTTTTACAAAAATTTTATTGGGGCACCAAAAGCTTGATTCGCCTTGGGCGGAGGGAGCGAGCGCCCCCCTTTGCCCCCACCTGGATACGCTACTGTGTGTGAATATGTGTGTGTTAGTGTGAGTGTGAATGAGAAAAGTGTGAATTTTTTTTTATTCTAAAAAAAAAAAAATTCAATATCAAGGACTACTATACTATTAAAAATAAGAAAAAGATAATTACTTTTTCATAAAGATGCACCATAATAAGTTGGCAAAATTCATTTGAAGAAATCCATTCAGGTGTTGGTTTCTGCTATCGCTCGCTTACTATCTAAACAAAAAAATCTCAAAATGTTAAATAAAAAACTCATATTCAAAATTAATTCTCTTTTGATGAATTAATTATGAATACAAGTTGACATCCTCGGCTGAAAAATAAAATGGGAAACATTTATTTTTTTTAATAGTTTATACATAGTTTTTACATAAAAAATATTATTTTAAATACACAACACAAATTCACACATTTAAGCTTCTTTTGAAGAGGTTGAGGCGTGGAGGCGTCTTCTTCATAAAGTATTGTTTCCTTTGTTGATCTTCATAGAGTATGCCTTTGTTGATATGTATTCTTGGTCTTCATAGTCTTCGAAGAATGAATGTTCGTACTTCACTCACAATTCTTCCTTTTTATTCTTCGCATAAAATGCATAAAAATCAGAAAAGAAAGATCATAAAGATCTTAAAAAAAGCTTTAGAAGTGCAAAAATTGCATATTCATTAAGTGTGACCACTCTCCCAAATTCAAATATCATTGTTGTTTAAGTGAAGCTAAGCTAAAGGGACCTATATTTAAATATTATTGCGCCCGGGGAGAGTGATCCCCCTCACCTCTATCATTCCCTAATATAATAAAAATCGAAAGACATGCATTTAATTTTGGCCGAAGAGAACTTTCATAGGCCTAAGGCCTAATTAATTTTGTCCGAATAGAAGAAACTTGTTGTATTTTCATTGGACTTATCATCTTAACACAAGGATCCGAACTGAACTGAGTACTGATGATGAAATACCTGCCTAAATCTAGTAATCATTTATCGAAAGGTTGTTATTACTCTCCACAAGAGAATCTTTATATTCACTTGCTGTTCGAAATCAATGTGATCAGAATCAAGAATCCAATGAAACATGACAAGTTTCGGTTTTTGAGTTATATCAAAAATAAAAAAAAAAAATAAAAAACAAGAACTCGTCTCTTCCTTCCAAACTCTAGACTGCCTAACGCCTAACGGGGGTAAACAGTGATTTTTGATTGCATGCTGATTTTCTAGCGAACGGAAATCCGAGAGAGCTCAAGTTTACAAAAAATATTTACAAAAAAATAATGTCCCTTAATTCTAACAACAATTGAAATAATAAAGCAGAATAAAAAAATACAGTAGATCCATTGACATTTTAAAGTTTCAATAAATAGAGAAAAAATAAAATTTGGTTTCGTTGATATGATGAGAAAAATCTTTTGTATTTGTTCTTAAATAGAAATTCTTAAAATATTTTTATGAATTCGACTCACCAAACCTTAAAGATTAAGTGGTGAGGTAAATAAATAAAAATTTTTTAAAAATTTCAAAATATATCAAATAAATTTTGCTCCTAATAAATTGAATAAGTGTTTGCTTATTAAAATTTTATAATTTTTGTGAGTTTTCTTTTATCTAATAAAGTTCCAAATAATTCAGAAGGACTTGTCGGGACTTCTTTTAATGATTCACACTCATGTCACATATAAATTAATATTCAACCATTAAAGGAATTTACAAATTAATTTAGAGCATTTGGAGTTTGATCCAAGGACTCTATATAAAGAATTGCAAATTAACTTGTATATGGCATTTGAATGTGAACTGCTGATGAAGAAGTGCCTAAAATACTTCAAAAAAATTATGAAACAATTATTAAATAAATTTTATACTAAGAAAAATTATAAAATTTTAATTAGCAGTCACTTAAGTCAAGGACTGACTGTATATATAATTCAAATAAACCATTTAAAATGTAAAAAATATGATAACTATAAATTTAATTTTTATTTTGCTTTTTACAATTTTTACTTATATAACTATTGCTTGCGAAAGAAGAGTAAAGAGACAATGGAGTTATTATATATAAATCAAATTCTTAATTAATTATAAAATTGAACATTTTACATTTACAAGATAGCTACTTTCGAAGAAATTTTTCAAACAAAATAAAAAATATTAATTTTATTAAATTTAAATAAAATTAAATTAAATTATTTTTATTTTTTGTACTGAATCTCTAAATTTGTAATCTTTTAAGCATTTGAAACTCCCATTTTTTTTTAGACTTCTTGGCTTTACTCGTTTTTCGCAAGCAATAATAAAAATAATAAAAATAAGCGGATCTGAGGGGATTTAGGAGTTGAAAAAAAAACCTTCGAAATTAAAAATTGACAAAAACAAATTTTAACAAGTCTAAAAACAAATTTTGAAAATTAAACATTTAAATTTATAGAAACCGTCCCCTTCATCCGATGACAGGATCTGCTTATTAAAAATAAAGAGGAGACTCAGATTGGTAAAAATATTTGCAGCCAATTAATAAATTTTGTAGCAAAATTGTTTAGTTTTGGTTTTTGTGTTTATATTGATATTATAAGCTTTATTATGTGTATGTATAGTTTAAAAATGGCTGCTTCAATTAATTAATTTGTTTAACTTTTTTGATGAAATTTCTTTAATTTGAATATTTGATTCAAAATATAATTTTTAGTTTGTAAATAAAGAATTAAAAAATCTAAATGGGCCTTATGTCCATTCCTACTCCTATAGAGAGGGCATGTAAATACCTTGTTTCATTTCCATCCTCCATTTCCATCGAATCGCTCGAAGAATACACTGAAAGAGAAGCCCTGAAGCTAAAAACCCACCCTTTCTTCATTACCTATTAGCTAAATGTTTGCCAGAATGGCAGAACACACCTTATAACTTGACGACTTGGTGATCTCGCAGAAAGGCAGCAAGGAAACCTAACCTAAAGAGGAAGAGAGTTTGGGGCCTAAAATACCTATGTGTGTGTGAGTGTTTGAGAGGAAGGGTAGGGAGGTAGAGGATTGAGAGAGTTATTTTCATCTTTAAACTTCATTTGAACTGAAAATTGAATTTTATAATCAATTTTTATAAAATTTTCAAATATCTATAATTTTGTTTTTTTATATATAAATTGATTTTTTTTTCTTTATTTATTACAATTTTTATTTTATTTATATATAAAAAAAAATCACACGGTATAAGAATGATTCGGAAAAAAATAGAAATCTACATAATTTATTTAGAGAAATTAGTAGTTTTAGGTAAATGATGAAATTCTAATTAAAAATAAATGAACTTTAATAAAAGAATATAGTAAAAAAATGAAAATAACCAAGTTGCAAATCAGGGTTCTCAACCACCGCGCATTGCAATTGCACCACGAGATGTTCTTTTTTATATAAAAATTAAATTTATTTTTATTATTTATTTCATTTTTTTTTTTTTTTTTTGTAATTTAAATATAAATTACAACATCACGATGGACAAGTGCAAATATGAAAAAATTAAAGATATTCCCGTTCAGAAGAAAAATGAAAATTTCTTAATTATTTTTATTATTAAAGTAATAGAATCATAATTTGTCTTTGAAAATGTTAATCGTTTTTCGTTTATCCGTTTTATGAATACAAAAATGAATAAATAACGGTTTATAATTGAAAATAAGTTGGGAACCACATGACTTACATAATATATGTGTGTGAGTGTGTGTGTATATGTGCGAATTCTCAACTATTGATCAAAATCTAAAAAAAATTTTATTTTTAAATATTAAACTTTTTAAGTTTATCTTTGATTGTAAATTATTATTGTTGTAAAAAGAATTTAAGTTTTTTTTTTTTTGTCATCTTACATTACAGATACACTTGAGTTGAAGAACTAAAATTGTCATCAGTCAACTTAAGTTTGGTGATTTTTTTGGAAAAATTTAGTAAGAGAACATAGTTTCAAGTTAATCTAATTTAAAGAACATAATATTGTAATGATATATTGTTCCTTTATTAGAAATTTGAAAAAAATATCACCAACTATATGGTTTATAATATTTTTTCAAATTTTTAAGATTGGCCTAAATATCATATCGATATTAATTTTGACATCAAACTAGCGCTGTTATTAACAATTTCTAAAAGAATATCACTTGACTCTTTTTGACTGTAAAAATTTAAGAAGAGCTCAACTCTAGTTAAACTGTAAAAAATCTGAGTCTCCTTTAATATAATCGCTGGCCTTACTTCAAGTTCCTTGAGAAGAGAAGCTCAGTAGAAAGACTAGAAGAGAAGATCAGTTGCTACTCGAGAAGAATTGTTGCAGCAGAAGCGAGGCTCACTTGTTACTCCAGAAGAGAGGGCAGAAGTCAAATCAATCTCATGAAAGTAGACCGGGAACTGAAAGAAAAGAAAACGACAGTAATTAATAAAATGTAATACATTTTTGGATAGTTTCGCTAAAAAACTATTTCAGCTTATATAATAAATAAAAAAAACAATGCTTTCTATAATAAAAATATAATATAGGCAATAGAAAGTCAAATTTGTTTTAATTGAAAATTAATTTAAGAAAAAAAATTACCAGCTGACTCGAAGAGTAATGTCCTTCATCATTCGTGTATAAAGTAATAATAACCCCTCCAACTTTTTATATAAGTCTCGTTCTGTATGATGATGCCTGTTTAGGTAAAATACAGCATCTGGAGATTGAGTCCGAGAAATATTGTCTCATAAGTTCAAGGACTATCTGAAAAAAAAAAATTTAATTCCTTTTATTAAAAGTTTGAAAACATTCTAGAATCAGAAGCAAATTAGTATGTGCCCCCCCCCCCCCCCAGTGGACCAAAAAATACTATAATTCTCTTTATGTATTTTATTTTTAGATAAAAAATTACAAATTCCTCAAGATTTAAAAAACTCCTCTCCTGAGGGCTTGTACCTGATAATATAACACCCAATGAATTCATTTATCATAATATTCATTAATGATATGGAAATGTAATTTCTTGAAAAAACAAACAAACAAAAAATTAATATTCCTAATTTTATTTAGCGCAGCTGAATTGGCCTTCGAAGTTGAAATATTAAGAGAAATGAAATATATCTGAATAACTATTAAGTCAAATAAAAAATATTTTCGGTGTGAGATTCAAATTCTAAGTGGGCCGTCCAAGTCTAGATGCATAGCTAGTTTTTATAGAAAAAAGAAAATTTATAAGTAATAACAATAATCAAAAAAATTTTGAGGCTTAAAGAGACTAGGTCCTCCAAATCTGTCTATGCAGCTAGTTTAAATAAAAATGTTAAAAGAAATAATTTTTTTTTTGTCTTGCATCTGAGAACATTTCGACCCCGTCCCTATAATTTTCATTTGATTGGAAGCCAATTTAATTGAAATAAATATTTCTCACTTAAAACGGGAGGCAAACAAGAGCACATGAAGCTAATGCTTTACCTCTGTAGGCCTTCTACGGATCAAGGGAAGAAATACATTTAAGAGAAATATGATGATTATTATGAAAAATATCTGGCTGAGTAGCTAGTTTTTTAATGAAATAAATATTTACAAATAAATTATGAAGAGAAATTAAAAATGTTGTGAAAATGGTGTTTCCGAGTAAACCGCCCAAAACTGGCTATGCAGCTAGTTATAGAAATTTTAAGATATTCATATATAGCAAGAGAAATAAAAATTTTTTGTGGGTGTTTAAAGAGACCCTTTGACTTTTAAGTCGGGCAATTTCGAATATGGAGATCCCAGCTGGGCCGCCCCAGTCTGGCAAAGCATCTAGTTATTAAATTAAATGATAAGATATTTATAAGTAAGCTTATTATGAGTAATAAAAAGTTTTTGCGGATTTCAAATATGGATAGATGGCCTCTTATGGCCCACTCTCCAAAATCTGGCTGAGCAGCTAGTTTTTTAATGAAATAAATATTTACAAATAAATTATGAAGAGAAATTAAAAATTTTCAGAATTTGTGAAAATGCTGTTTCAGAGTAAACCGCCCAAATCTGGCTTTGCAGCTAGTTATTATAGGAATCTTAAATAAGATATTCATATATAGCAAGAGAAATAAAAATTTTTTGTGGGTGTTTAAAGAGAGCCTTTGAATGGCCTTTTAAGTCGGGCTGTGCAGCTAGTAAATAAATTAGATCATATTTATATTCAGCCTTTAAATCTAATTTTTTGTATGTCATCTAAAAATTATTTATTTGAACCAAATAATAACTCTCACTTATTGTTAAATGAGATCGTGGCTAATCGAAATCGGTTAGTAAGTAATAAATATTTTATCATTTAACAACAATAAGTCTTATTGTTTGAATTAAAAATAATCACCAGGGTATTGTTGAAGAGAAGAAGCCAAGATGGCTGGTTAGAGAGTCCTCTCAATTGGCAATGATGGATGGGTGAATAAACCGTTGCTGTTAGTTGGTTTCCTGTTTTGAAAAAAAAAAAATTCGTTGTTAGTATAAAAAATAATTAATTTCACTTAATGTTAAAGGAGGTAGGTCTTTCAACTTTCAACTATTAAGTTGAAATCGACATTTAATATCAAAATCATAAATTGATCTTGTTAAAACGATTTATCAACTTTTGTTTCTTTTAATACTAATTTGAATATTTAATCGAAATATTAAAACTTTTTTAAATTTTCATATAAAAATGTTTAAAAGTAATTAAAAGAATCATTTATATGCAAAAAGAATTTAAAAAATATAAAATTTACCTGAAATTTCGAGGAACGGGGAGAGGAGGTATCAATGGCTTGTAAGCGTCCTCTCGTCTAGCAGCGGAGGGGTGGTGAGAGACGGCGCCGCCGCTGAGACGGTGAGAGGGGAGGGCAACAAGGCGCTTGGCAAGGGGAAATGGCCTAGAAAGAAAAGAATCTCATTGTTAGAGCGCTTGAAATTTACTCCCACTCCTTTGGTGAGGGGAATGTAGGGGAGGGATGGCCAAGCTGCGGGATGAGATGAGGGGAAAGTTGGGTGATCTGGGGGGCGGGGGGGGGGGGGGGGGGGGGGGTGCCCGCTTGAAAGGAATGGGCAAGGCGATCAGAGCGGAGCTAATGAAGAGAGGGGAGAGCGATCATGGAACATAATCTTATCTTTTGTAAATTTCTTAAAAACTAAAAATTGAATGCTACACTATTTTCTGATGGAAAATAATAAAAAGTATTATTATGAAAATAGGTGGTAAATAGATAAATGTAATATATTTTTGTGTACAATAAATTTTTTATATGATATCTATTTGAACTATAATTACTTTTTCCCAAAAAATTTTTGCACAGGGCCCTAAAAAAGTTAGTTACGGCCCTGATAAAGACTCACTCAACTACGGTGTTCAAAACTACCCTCTGGGCACAACATTATCTTCTTTAAAATTCGAGGAGTTTTATCGCCAGGATCTTCCTCCAAAAGAAATTTTTACCTGCGGTCCTGCTCACTTCCTAGAGTGAATATTAAGCCTTCACTCGAAATGACCCTCAAATAATTATAAAATATCTTAATAATTAAATAAATAATTATTGAGGGAATTTTTAATTATAGACCACATTTTGTTATTAATTATTTATTGAAAATATAAATACTGTCGACTGCTTTCTCAAGTACTGTGTACTTGTTCCGACTCATGTAAATCAAGTCTATTTTATTTTTCAAATATTAATTACATTTTTTTTTCGTATACAAATCCAAATTTCTATTTCTTTAATTAATATTTTTTTTTCTCACTTTTTTCTTTTTCTTTTTCTCTAATGTAGGAGGAGTTTATCGCTTTTTTTCTGTTATTATTTATAATCATGGATTGTTTTTAGCTTCACTTCATCTTCCTCTTTTTCTTGTTGTTGTTTTTGCAATTGAATTATTTAGATGAAAAAGTTTCTGTTTAAAGAATCGATCAATAGTAGATATGAAAATTTCTTTAAGGGACGAGGAGGAGAGGAGGAAAGCAGGCAGGCACCTTCCGTTTCCCTAAATGATGAATGTCTTGGTCCGAACGATTCTCTTCCATCTTGAGGTTGGAACCCTCTAATGGTTGATCCTCACCTAAGACAAGATTACTCATTGCATTCCATCTTCTCAATTGAGAAAAATGAATTTCCAAGAGTTGATCAGAATCGGTCTAAAAAATTAATTGAGAAAATTCAAAAATTTTAATAGTAATTACTAGTACTTAAGTTAACTATTACAGGAAACGTTGGCGAGTCGCGCCCCTCTATAAGAAAGCGTACTCGCTTCCTTGGAGCGCTGGCATCTTCCAAGGGTGCTATTTGAAAAAAAGAATTAGAAATGCAAAAAGGAATATTTATTAAGAACATTATAAATTACCTTTAAGATGTCCTTAAGGCGTACGCACTTCTCTCTTTGTACTGAACAAACAAACTTAAGTTAAAATAATAATTCTTTAGAATAATCAAAGGATTCAGGACGCAACAGAGACCGGATTGAGATATTTATAGTAAATAGATGTTGTAAGTTGTAAAGCGGTGCATAAGATATAAAAATGAGATCTTGGAGAGTGAAAATAAATAAAAATTGTATTAGTATTGTTAAAAATTATTTATTAAAATGGAATAATAATTTATAAATTGTTTTCAACATTATTCTTTATAATATAATCAAATAATTAGCATACACTTTGGCATTGTAAAAGTTATTATATAAGTAGCTATACTATAATTTCAGTCGAAAAATATATATTTTATATCAATTTAAAAAGAAAAAGAATGAATGAAATGTTATTTATCCATTTATCTCTTCATGAATAAATTTAATTCGCCAATCAAATAATAAAGGTTTTAAAGAAATAACATTTGCTCTAGTGGTTCAGGCCAGACAGCTTGAAATATTGCAGTAATATTGCCAATCTTGCACAATATTGCAGCTCAAACAGCAATATTGTCAATATTTTGCAAGATTTGCAATATTCTAAGCTGTCTGGGAAGATTAATTTGAATATGGTTTTATTTTAAGGCCTATGCAAGAGTATTAATTAATAAATAAATTGTCATGAAAAAGATTTTCCTTAAAGTGAAAAGTTTTGGACTTCATTGGCTATTCATTTTGCAAAGAATTTTGAGTGAAATTATTTATATAAATCTCTTTTAGATAGTGCGATAAATAACTGGAATACTTTGTCTTTTTATAAGCAATAATAATTAATAGTTGTATTTTGATATATTAATAAATTTAGCAAATTCATTTGATATGGCGTGTCTGTTGTAAAAGCAGAGTGCATATTTTATATGGTTTAAGCATTTTTTTTCTTTCATTTGGGTTTATCTTTTTTTAGGATGAATTTATAATTTTTTATATCGATGTTTAGGTTCATCAGGATCATCGTGCTCTTCACGGAAACAAGCATTGCAGAAAAGTTGATCGCCACATGTGTGACAACGATGCGTTGCTTTCTCGCTACATATTTCACACTCTATCGATTCATCAGTATCGTCCTGTAAATAATAAATAATGATGGGTTAATATTACTTAAGTGGTTTGAAATATAAAAATAAATGTGACCGTCCAGATGAAAAGGTTCCAAATCTTCAGTGGGCTAAATTTTTAGGAGAGCCGATTTTCTAAAAAAGTTTAAAAAAACAATTTATTTTTACTTTCTCTTACCTATGTATATATGTAATATATATAGAGAGAGAAAGTATTGGATTCATGTCAAAAATTCGATGTCGAGATTTTGATGGATCTTCACGTTTTGAGGTCCCCTGGATCCAAAAAAGTGGTTTTCCCAACATGGTTTGTCTGTCTGTCTCTCTGTGTGTGTGTTCAATTTAAAGCATGAATTCTAAAAATACCGGCCCCCAAGAAAAATTGAGTCAATATGAGGCCTACCAAGCCCCCCCGGAGGATGGATGCTCCTGTGCCCCCCCCCCCCAGCGAGGATGGCTGGTCCCATGGCCCCCAGGCAAATTTCCTAGTTACGCCTATGCCCATTATGCTTGGTGCTAAAGTACTTGACTTGTCAACAGTCGACCCAATTTTAAGAGCAAGTGGGAAGATCTCACGTAAACATATATAGCCACTATGATTCATTCAAATCTGTATAAATTAATTAAATAAGCTCATTTTTGTATGTGCGTTTTGATTTTGGATCAGCGCCTGTTTGCCTCGCAGTTCAGTTCAGACAATCGTCGATGTTGGGTGCGCCGTATTAATATAACACGGGGCTTTATGTTAATTTGTTGCATGTTTGGACCCACCATATATATTATTATTTTTACCTCAGATTTTTCTGAATCCTTATCGGAGGATACTTCATATTCAGCTGCTTCATCTCTAAAAAATATATATGAAAATTAGACTTTATTTAGACTCTATATCGTAAATCTTTAGTTTCATACTCTAAATTGCTGCTTGCTCCGGCTTTAACTTCAGTTTTGTTTTCTTCCATTCTTTGACTGACAACACTTAACAATTGTTCTAGACTGTTAGAATCTATATAACTCTGAATTAAATCATCTGTTCGCTTTTTAAGGCTCGTTTTAGGCTCTCCATTTTCTCTTAATTTTGCTAGGCGGGTGGCAAGCTCTTCATCTTTTTTATTCCTAAAAAGTAAGTTAAATAAAATTAATATTTATAATATATTTGGGCAAAATTAAATGAGAATTTAAATTTATAGATCTATTATACTAAGTAATTATGATGAATATAATTTGGATTTAGAATTTAGATTAATTTAATAAGCATACAGCTTAGTACTATGGATTTTTTATTTATTAAGAGATCAATTTTGGTTAAAAAATTGAAAGATACAAAAAATATAAGTAGGACGTTTCAACTGGAATCTCGTCTGCCATTTTCAGCCTTCAAAGAGCATATTCAAATTTTTATACAAAAAAATAGAGTTGTCGCTGATATTAATACAAATTATCTGCATTCTTTGCCAAGTGAATGTAATTTTTCTTAAGAATATCCTCCAAGTGATACCACGAAATTCAATCTTATATCATCCTAAAAAAAAAAAGATCATAGATGACTTTAAATTTACACAGAATTTTTAACGTGGAGCTATCTTTATATGTGTATGATCTGTGGTCACAACGAGTGACGAACGAACATGAGAGAGAATTGAAGAAAGGAAAGTATTGAAGCAGGAGAAGCTTAATCTCCTTCCCTCTCTTGGAAACAGTACGAATTAACGAGCTTTTTAAGCTTGAAATACGAATTATAAGACGTTTTAAGTGACCTCGAGCATAATAATAATACGAATTATCGAAGGAACTGAAATGCATTGGGTTTTATACGAGTTATTGGGATTTTTCTCTGGAGACTGGCGAAGTTTATACGAATTAGCCGGAAAAATACGAATGATCGGGATTCCACTGTATTACAAGCTTAAACTTGGTAATATCACTTGTGGGCATTTTAAGAAAAATTACAATCACTTCACATAGAAAGCAAATAATTTTTATTAATAAAAATGACAACTCTATTTTCTCTATATTCTCTATAAAAATTTGAATATGCTCTTTGAAGGCTGAAGGTGGCAGGGTTGATTCCGGCCGAAATGTTCCAAATAAAGAGTGCTTAATTATTAAATAGAGGCTCAATTATTGGCTGCATCCTCTTCCCTATTCAACATATTAGCTACAGCCATGATCTAATAATTCAATTTAACTTAGAAGTTCTCTTGTAGTAAGAAATAAAGAAAATAATGAAAATAATAACAGCGAAATAAACATAGCTCCAATCCCCCTTTTCTTTATTCCTTACTACAAATCTATTGATATTGATTAGAATTTTTCGCTGGATCATACATAGAAGGAACCGGAGAATAAAACCAAGATATAACGGACGCCTCTCACATCAATTTAATTCAAACCCCACCCCCCCCCCCCCCACCCCCCCCCCCCCCCCCCCCCCCCCCCCCCCCCCCCCCCCCCCCCCCCCCCCCCCCCCCCCCCCCCCCCCCCCCCCCCCCAACCCCCCCCCCCCCCCCCCCCCCCCCCCACCCCCCCCCAACAACAACAAAAAAAAAAAAAAAAAAAAAAAAAAAAAACATAAACAACCCACACCCCACCAACCCACCAAAGAAAACAAAAAGAAAACACACAAACACCACCAACCACACCCACACACCAAAAAGAGCCAAAGAGAAGAAAAGAAAAATTTATTAAAAATTTATATTTTAAAAAAAATAATATTAAAATAAAATTACAATTCCCAATATCCCAATATAAAAAATATTATATATATATAAATATGAAGTAAAAGAGAAAGTTTTAAATAAAATTTTTTTTTTAAAAAATTATATAAAAAAAAATTTAACTCAATTTAATTCGTTTTCTATTGATATTGTTATTGGGATTAGGAGAAAAAGGTTCATTACCCTTGGCCTTTATGGACCATTTCAATTTTCAATTCATCTGTTAAGTTGCGCATTAGTTCATTGACTTCATCTTCTTCTCCACTTGGTGAGGAGACATCTTTTTCAGATGAGGATGTAGCTTCAGATTTTTCCTAAAGATTGATAAAAATATTTCATAAATATTAATAAAAAATTCGAGACGAATAATTAGAATATATGAGCTTTGATAGATCGTTTTTTTGTTGACAATCAATATTATTGACTATTTCATGAATGAGAAATTGAAATTGTAACGTACCTCTTCATTATTTTTTAATCTTTCCAATCTTTCTGCGATACTATCTTTTAATGTAGGTAATTTTGATTCTTCGACATAACGTTTAATTAAATCTTTTGTTTCTTCTTCTTGAGATTTTTTAGGTGGCGCAACCTTTAAATAAATTATAAATATTATTCATTTTTAAAACTTTACTTTTATTAGCTACTCACATATTTATAAGTTTTAACACTTGATTCGCCCCTTAGATTTGCCAATCTTATAGCAATATCATTTGTTGTAATTGTAACTGACGAAGCGTCTTTCTGTTTCAATGATTGCAACCTTTTTAGAATTTCAAGATCTTTTTCCGACCAGGCATTCTTTTTCGGATTTATAACCGTTATCGGTGGTTTTGCTTCACTTGGTCCCTCTTGACTAAAAATTAAAGAACAATTGAAAAAATATAATTTTAGGTTTTAAGGTGATGGTTTCCAAATATCGCAGTAGTCAGATTTTCTTAGTTGCTAGGTTTCTACTATAAGTTTAATTATTACTTTTATAAATAAATAACCATTATATCAAGAAATAACATACTTTTGTATTAATATTTCTAATTGAAAGTTGCTTTTTGATCTAGAAATACTAATAAATTGATATAAGTATATAACTGGCACCTAGAAAAAGCCTCCAAACAATATAGCAAATATTTATTTCAGTACCATCGAAATTCAAACCTTCCAGTTAACTAAGAAATAGGGTAACAAAAACCTTTTAAATCAAAATATTGCATAAGTTATGCACAGACATTCCACGGTAATATCCCTGCAATATTGGATGATATTAAGGATATAGGCTAATTAAATAAAATGGGGGGCTAAAATAAGATCAGTTTTCAATTTATTAGGAAGTTATAATTAATATGAAATAAATAAATACCTTAAATCATTAAGATCATCTTTCCTTTCAATTGAATTTGAACTTTTGTCAGCACACGCTTGACAAACTTTTTTTATATCATTATTAGGAAATTTTATTTTATTTTTTAGACAATTATTGCAGTAACTGAATCCACACTTGGGACAAGGTAGCTGAAAATGTAAAGTAATTCAATTATCTGTTAATATAATAAATTAAAAATAAATCAATTAAAATCTCACCTCTTTTCGAAGTAAATTAAAAGAAGCTGCGCATTGGTGACATGACATGTTAATTCTCTTTTCCTTGACAAGAGAATTTGTGCTAATTTGAAATGTCAAAATTGACAATAAAAAAATGATGAAATATCACCTTTAAATTTATTCACTCTTATTGAATCCCCTTATTTCATTAGCTTTTATATCTAGATCACCAATTTATATAAAAATATAGTGAAAAAGGAGTTATTTACTTTATGAGAAAATCAAAGTTTAATTTGACAGGAATGATAACCTTGAATTTATTAGCATTAAAAAAAGAAAGTAAAAAAGCAAAAGAAACGCAAAATATATGCCGTCTTTTGCTGCCATCTCTCGTATTGGCAGCGAACTATGAAAAGGCGCCGTGGAATAAATCCAACAACAATAAGTTTTTAACTTTTTTTTTTTTTTTCTTTAAACTTCGGTTCTATATTAAAAAAATATTTTATGAAATTTTATTTGTTTTTTGGGTAAATAAAACGACAATGTTTAATTTCGCTCTTGAAACCGTTTTTTGTACCGAGGTCAGAGGAATGCGAAGCGCGAGGTCGAGCAGGGGCGGATTAATGCAATTTTGTCGGGGGGGGGGGGAGCGGTTTTTTATTTTTTTATTTAAGGACTCTGTCGGCATCTATGGCCATTTAGACCCCTTTCCTATTTATTTAAATTGATTGGTAACAAATTCAATTGAAATTAAAGTGCAGAAATCATAATTTCTTTAGATTCTAGTTTTTATAACTTTTTGAATTTCTTCTCGGGGTGGGGAGGCGATCGCCCCCACCTACCCCCCTACCCCTTTGATCCGCCCCTGAGGTCGAGGCAACCCGAAGAGCACCTTCAAAGTGTTTCCTCGATAGCCTTTTCTGTGTTTTTTTGCAATTAATTGAGTGATTGTAGTTTAGCTGAACATACTTCTGGTACAATTTTGGAAATAGATTAGCTGGATACTTTAAATAGAAAATTAAGGCTTGGTGCGCCTGGGGCGGGGGTGGGGGTGGCGAGCGCTCCCCTTCACCCCCACCTGGATACGCTACTGCAACCACCACCTCTTTTTCTACAAACGTTATTATATATGAAAATAGAAAGAACCATAGTGACTAACAATTTTTAAGCAGGGTATCCACTACGCGCCCCAAGAGGCCAAAGCTTGGCGCGCGTTCCGGCAACGCGAGGTGGATTCCATTTTGGAACGCGCGTCAATGCGTTCATTGGAACGAAAAAAAAAAATAACAAATTACACTACTCGGTAAAATGAAATTTTATTTCGAGTGCCGAGATAATTCCGTCAGAATCTTATGTAAAATGACCTCCTGAATCCAAATATGACTCCGTTTTGCCCCACCACGTACCGTTTTCGGGGGACAGCCATTTTCGTTAATCATTAATTAAAGGAAGATGAAAAGGAATATTTTAGCCTTAATATTTCTTCAGAAGGTCTAGAGGGGTGAAAAGTTCAAAAACACGAGCATTTGGATTCAAGGGAGGATTTGGGGGAGGATTTTGTCCCTCAAATTGCAAAAAAATCAATAAAAATTATCGATTTTTTCTGGCAGTTTTTTCACTGCTTTTCTACATATTCCAGCTAACAGACGCCCTCTTCTCGGGAAAAACATACGTAACTTCTACCTCCTGAACCCCCTTAAAGACATACTATTTAAGTATCATAAAAAAACATATTATTATCCAATGAATTTAGAGAAAATTTGAGGAGCTCTAAAAGATTTTAGTGTCCTCTTAGATCAACTCTGCCATAATTTGGAATGCAGAGCAGGAGCGCCGGAACGAATTTGAATCAGGGGGGCAAAAAAATTTTTTTTAGAAAATTAAAATAATTTAATATGTTTAAATAGTATAAAACAAAAACAAATCTACTATAAAACTTTAAAAATTTTAAATAAAATCACAATTTTAATAAAATTAAAATTTTAAAAAATTTGGTAGTGATTTTATCAAAAATTTTTGGAAAAAATTTGGAAAAAAATGAATTTCTTACTCTTTTAATTTTTACTTTCTCTTACCTCTATATATATGTTAATATATATAGAGAGAGAAAGTATTGGTTTCATGTCAAAAATTCGATGTCGAGATTTTGATGGATCTTCACGTTTTGAGGTCCCCTGAATCCAAAAAAGTGGTTTTCGCGACATGGTCTGTCTGTCTGTGTGTCTGTCTGTGTGTCTGTGAACAAAATATCTCAAGAACGAAAAGAGCTAGGAGGTTGAAATTTTATATTTAAGTTAGGCACCCCCATGGGACGTGACACGAAGCTTTTGAACAAAATCAGCCAAAGAGTACTAGTACTTTACTGATGCACTTTTTCAGTTTTTTTCGATTTTCTCAAAATTTGCTCCAACGATTTTTTTTAAAATTCAAAAATCAATTATTTTTTAGATTCTCTTTAAAATGTATATTCTCATTTTGTGATTGAAATCTTCTGAAGACCACTTTACTCTTGTACTCCATAGAAAAGATAGGAGAAATGGTTGCCATGGTAACAAACTATAAATATTTTGCCATACTTATAAATTTTACATCTTGAAAATCGAATGTACCGTACTGTCGGAAACTAAATACATGTCGACACAAAAAATCTGGTGTGACAAGCACAGTATACAACTTTCGATTACCGAAGGTAAGAGAAAGTTGTGTGCTGTGCGACCAGTCACACCAGATTTTTTTTAATTTAGAAGATTTTATTTTTCAAAAGTAAAAATATATCATTTTTAAAAAATAAATGAAATAAAAAAAGAAATTTTGCCCCCCTCTGCCCCCCCTCCCCTGTAAGAAGCCAGGGGGGGCAATGTACCCTTCCCCCCACTTCCGGCGCCTATGATGCAAAGGAACCCCCCATTATGAGCCTAAATACATGCAATAATTTAAATGAATGTATCAATATAAATTCTAATTAAGATTTTGGCTCCTTGCTTTCCTTATAGAGAGAAAGAACTAAAATAAGAAAAGTGAAATAACCCAAATGTTTCTTTTGTCAGATTTTTTATGTCCCATTTTCGAGTCAGATTTGGTACGTATACAATCTTCTAAATCAGGAAATATTCGGTCCTACTTTTTTTTTTTTAAATCTATACTTTATATCTCAGGTCATTTAGATTAGTTATCACTCAGATAGGAAGTGAACTATTTAAATAATGAAGTGAAATCTCTTCCTCGCCAAGGAAACTATTCTTCCGAATTTTACCTAGTAGGAACAGTTTTGTATTGTTATCAAATATTTTGGAAAAAATATGCTTAGGGGAGATCTTGTTTATTTATTCTTCTCTCTTTTCGTTCTAATTCGTCAAAACCCTTTTAAAATTCAAAAAAAAAAGCTAGTTAGCATATCAACGTAAGTTTCCTCTTCGTTCTATTTTTTTTTTTTTTTTTTTTTTTAGTGATAATTTTTATTATACACGTTTCTATACTGGATTGGTAGACTTCAATAGATAAGTAAATTTTCATGTTTTCCAAGCAAGCTTATCGGCGCTTTGCACGCATATTATTCTACAAAGTTGAAATCTGGAAATAGATAAATTTTTCTCTATTATTTAAAAAATGGTTATTTTATTTAATTATCGAAAGAGAGTCTTGGTATTTTGATTCGGAGGGAGAAGTGTGAAGGAATGGAGCAATTTTGTGGACAATGTTCAAAAAAAGAAGACATTTTTATATTTGTCTACCCCGTGGTCTTAGTACAGTAGTAGAGAACTGGCGTCATGTGTTAGGGGTCAGGAGAGTTTCCCATCCCTAAAAAAAATGTATTTCAATTGAGTTGGACACCATTCAAATGAAATAAATAGGGGCGGAATCTAAATGGCCTCAGATGCCGAAAAAGACGTTTAAAAATATATTTATAAAAACTTTTTTCAACTTAGAATTTTTACGTAGGTCTAGTATTGTGAAATATAAGCTGTATTTTTTAGAAAAGATATCTGATCAAAAAAAAAAAAAATTTGAATTTGGAAACGTATTGAGGTCATAAAATTCCTTTTAAAATTTTTTTACCAATTTTTCTTATATTTTTATCTAAATTTTAGAAAGTAGACTTTTATAATTAGCTTTTATCATATTCAGGTATACATTTTGTTATCAGTTTTGAATTTTAAACTTAAAAAATCTGGTGTAACTGGTCGCACCAGATTTTTTGTGTTGAAATATATTTAGTTTCCGACAGTAGGGTACATTTTTTTTTTTTTAAACATTCACACTTTTTTTCTCATTCACACTCACACTCACACACACATTCACACTGTCTTTTCGGCAACTCAGGCCATGTAAGACATTTACGATATCCGTTATTGATTTAATATACATATATGGGGTCCAGGCATTCTTATTTAAGCCATTTGGTATCCAATTGGCTTAAATAAAATCATCGGACTGCCTGGGGTCCGAACCCGCGACGTTTGGTATACGAGGTTAGCATCCTAATCTCTACACCAAGCCCCGAGGGCAGTAGGGTACATTTGAATTCAGATGTAAAATTTATAAACTTGGGAAAATATTTATATTTTGTTACCATGGAAACCATTTCTCCTATCTTTTCTATGGAGTACAAGAGTAAAGTGTCTTCAGAAGATTTCAATGGCAAAATGAGAATATACATTTTAAAGAGCATCTAAAAAATAATTGATTTTTGAATTTTAATCAAAATCGTTGGTGCGAATTTTGAAAAAATCGAAAAAAACTGAAAAACCTCATTACTAAAGTACTAAGCTTAGTACTTTTTGGCCTATTTTGATCAAAAGCTTATTTTCACGCCCAAGCTGGGCGTCTAACTTAAATAGTCAAAATTTCAAACTCTTAGCTCAATTCCTTCATGCTTTAAACAGATACACACACACGGACACACAGACAGACCATGTCACGAAAACCACTTTTTTGGATCCAGGGAACCTCAAAACGTGTATATCCGTCAAAATCTTGACATCGAATTTTTGACATGAATCCAATACTTTCTCTCTCTATAAATTAACATATACAGAGGTAAGAGAAAGCAAAAATGTAAAAAGAGTAAAAAATAATTTTATGAAAAAAGTTATTTTCCTGTTTTTAGATAATTCTAATTAAAAGCAAAAACGCTTTTTCTTACCTATCTACTGTACTGTATGTCTAATTGCAAAGACATGCGCAACTATAGGAAACGCGGGATAAAAATAAATATGTCGCTGATTAACTCAAGGCTTGAATTCTTTAAAAATTTGCTTATTTAGATTAAATTGTTTAAGTATGATTTGATGAATTTTCATTATCTAATTTGTCTTGTTTGCTCTACTCTTCTCTCTCCTGTTTTATCACAAGTAAAAATGTCAAACGTCTTAAGACTTTAACGCCCCTTTATGGTTTTATTTACTCTTACGAGGAGGAGCCAACAACTAGGCGAAATTTTTTCTCATGCCTCGTCTAAGGTAGGTGCTATCAATTGTTATGCTAAGTAGAATACCAAAAATAATAATAATAGGACTAATGTGCACGGGAACTCCTGTATTAATTTTTTCGTTATTCTTCCTCAATAAATTTCTTTTATCAATAGCCTACTCTAAGATTTATTAGAGGATAATTGGAAATCACACTTTTCCATAAATTTCAATTTGTGTTTTCTCGCAAATACGAGTAAGTTTACATAAATATTTACAAAAACGAAAGTTCGATGTCGAGATTTTGATGGATATACACGTTTTGAGGTCCCCTGAATCCAAAAATTGGTTTTCGCGACATGGTCTGTCTGTGTTCAATTTAAAGCAAGAAGGAATTGAGCTAGGAGGTTGAAATTTTATATTTAAGTTAGACACCCCCCCTGGAGCGTGAAAATAAGCTTTTAAACAAAATCGGCCAAAGAGTACTAGTACTTTACTGATGCACTTTTTCAGTTTTTTTCGATTTTCTCAAAATGCGCTCCAACGATTTTTTTTTTAAATTCAAAAATCAATTATTTTTTAGATTCTCTATAAAATGTATATTCTCATTTTGTCATTGAAATCTTATGAAGATCACTTTAGTCTTGTACTTCATAGGAAAGATAGGAGAAATGGTTGTCATAGTAACGAAATATAAATATTTTCTCATACTTATAAATTTGCATCTTTAATTCAAATGCCCTCGGGCTTGGTGTAGTTGGTAGCGTGCCTAGCTTCTCTACCGAAAGTCGCGGGTTCGGACCCCGAGAAGTCCGATGATTTTATTTAAGCCATTTGGTATCCAAATAGACTAGGCCCCCAATAGATATTATAAATAATCAAAGTCTTAAATGGCTTAAGTTGTCGAAAAGACTGTGTTAATGTGTATGTGAGTGTGAGTGTGAATGAGAAAAAAGTGTGTGTTTGAAAAAAAAAGGTACCGTACTCACGGAAACTAAATATATCTCAACAGAGTGTGACAAGCTCAGAACATAACTTTCGATTACCAAAGGTAAGAGAAAGTTGTGTGCTGTGTGACCAGTCACACCAGATTTTTATATTAATTGTCTGAAAAGAGTTGTCATTCAAATGGCGGGATATAATTAAAGAAAGTCGAGAATCCGCCGCATGCTTCGCCCTCCCCCTAGACGGAAAGTCCAACAAAGGTGGGCGGCGCGGCTACGTAGTTGGGGGGATGGGTTGCCCCATCGAAGGAGGATCCAGTAGTTAAGATAGAAATAATGCCGATATTTGTTTGGTTCTAAATTGCACCTATTTTAAGGCAATTTTAAAATTGGTAAAAATTTCCAAAAGCCCGATAGGTTATCTTTTGTGTGTCTGTGTTTGTAGTGTGTAGCTGGCTGACTGGACTTTGGAGGGGGCACTCGAGTATTTAAGCCGAGGGACGTAGCGCCGCCGGAGACATTCTGTACACTTCTGTATTATATCATCTCGTTTCTCGTTCAAAGGTAAGTGCAAACAACCCCCACCCACCCCAAATATAAATGATATTTTAATTGGTTAAAGGATTATTTTGAGTGTACTAACTTGTGATTTTCTTTGAATATGTGATTCCTTCAACGTAGAATTTTAAAATAAAACATAACAAAAAATATTCTTAATAGATTTATTTTAAAAGAATAGTTGCGTAGAAATTAAAGAGATGCGAAGAGGAAGGCTAAATCCACACCCGAGATGAAAATTTAGTCAATGACATAGAAAGAGACTTCACTTGGGAATGAGAACAAAAATTATTTATTTTGATCCGTTATATTTATCATTCTGCTTTGAACTTTTATGTAATTATGTAATTTGAAAGAATAAATGGGCTCAGGTAATCGAAATTGTTGGCATTTTTAGATGAATAATTAAGTTAAAATTGGTTGAAATTTGTTATTATTTTAAATTAAAAAAAGATTTAAAATTAAATTAAATTAAATTTTGAGATTAAAATTTTTAATTTTCATTATTTTATACAGATATTGTTTTATGGGCTTTTATTTGTAGCGAGAGGCTAGGGAAGGGAGGAAAATTTATTGACTTAGGTGGGGGTGGGGGGGGGGGGGAATAATGCGGAATAGCTGAGGGAGGTGAGAGAGACGAATGCCTTTTTTTGATTTCCTCAAAACATGTCTTATATAAAATTTAAAAAAAAATATATGAAATTTATTATATTATTTACGCAAATAAAATTTTATATAAAGTTATTATTTTTTGTGTCCAATGGGGTAGGGATGGGGGAGGTGCTCTAATTGTTTCCTGAAGGAGTCAAACGAGGTACGGTAATTAGAACTAATTAAAAAAAAAATAATAATAAATTTAATCACATAAATAATCCTATAAAATTTTGTCTCTATGGGAGAGGGAATTTGTATTTAGAAAATAATTTACTGAATTTTTTAAAACAAATTTCAATCTTGCGAGAGGGGAAGCAAATGGACCACACCAACAAAAATCTGACGGTCGGCTATTTTAGTCCAGGTTTAAAAAAATTAACCAAAAATAAAATTTTATTTTTATTTTAATAATTTTAAAACGGCCTCTAGTGCGAAAAAGAAAAAAAAATTCTTTGATAACTCGCTACATAAATGTTAGACTACAATTTGATCTCAAGTTTTCGTAATTATTTTTTTTCCTTTACCTTTTAGCAATCAGTACCTTTATCTAGTTAGTTTAATTAATTAAATATACGGTTTTTAATTTATTTTTGGCATCCGAGGCCATTTAGACCCCTATTTTCCAAATTGCTATCCAATACAAATTTTCATCACTTGGAAGGGGAAGCGAAACCCTGATCCCTAGCAAAAGAGGTGAATGTTCTACCACTGTACGGCCTTACTCTAAAGAAGAAATTATGAATAGTGTTAGTGATCAGGAAGATATTTCTGTTTATTCTTTTCATTACCGATTGCCCAAATTATCTTGGTAATCGTAAGAACAAACAAACCTATTTTTTATTGACTGCTCCTGCATTTTCTTATATAATTTCAAACATAACAAAAAGAAACGATTTCACAATTTATTTCCAATTAAAAAGGAGATTTTCTAATTCATGGGGAGGGGGAAATCAAATCCAAATCGCCCCTGACAAAGGATTATCCTAAATATTTAAAATAAATTTCGAAATCCAACGGATATGCGACTCGACTGTTTTTACAGTGATTTTAGATTACCCTTCAACACATTTTTATTAGTATTAAAAGACCTTTTTGACATTAATGGTTTATTTTAATTAAGTACAAGAAATTACAACGTTTGGACCTCTAATTCTCCAGCCTTCTTCAGCTAATGTATTCACTTTAATTGAATTTAAAATTTACAGATGCTGGGCCGGTAGAATTTAATCTTCAATACAAGATGTTCCTTTCTCGGCACTCTTGGTTGAATTTAGGTGGTAGGTTTTCAAATTCTTAATAAAATTTTTGAATTTTATTAACAGAGGTTTTTTATTAGGTTGGTTTACATTGCGGGCCGTTCACAAATGTTTCGGCTTTCGCCATCTTCAGAACCTTAAAATTAAATACATTTTTTGGTACAAAGATTTAGGATATTAAATATAAATTTTTTTACCTTTTGCATCCTGTTAATATGATCCCAATGAGATATCCCATAGATATTTTTTATTTCCTTCAATTTATTAAAATGAAGGAAATAAAAAATATCTATGGGATATCTCATTGGGATCATATTAATCATTTTAATAAATTGAAGGAAATAAAAAATATCTATGGGATATCTCATTGGGATCAAATTAACAGGATGCAAGATGTAAAAAAATTTATATTTAATATTCTAAATCTTTGTACAAAAAAATGTATTTAATTTTAAGGTTCTGAAGATGGCGAAAGCCGAAACATTTGTGAACGGCCCGCAATGTAAACCAACCTAATAAAAAACCTCTGTTAATAAAATTCAAAAATTTTATTAAGAATTTGAAAACCTACCACCTAAATTCAACTAAGGAACATCTTGTATTGAATTTAATTGAAATATTTTTATATTCTCCTGGTCTGAAAAATTTTTATTTGAATTAATATAATGCAATCAAATTCACTATGAAATAATTATTTACCTCCCAGGTGTCAATCACTCGACTCAAAAAGATTTTACGAACATATGCATATGAGTATTATTTTTATTCTCTGTTTATATTATTTACATTTTTATTTAGTTAATAATTAGAATAATTCATATGCATTTAATTTAAATTTTTGTTTCATTTTATTAAATAATTTCAGTCATTAGAATATTATTCAAAATTTTTAATAATAATATTTTGCCCGCGGCCGTGGTGTAGTGGTTAGCATGCTGGCCATTTGTACCAAGGGCCGCGGGTTCGCATCCCTTCTAAATTGAATTGGCTACCAATTAATTTAAATAAATAGGGGTCTAAGATGCCGAAAAAGATCTTAAAAAATAATAATTTTACCCTTTTTCTAAAAATTCTATTTAATTTTCTCTCAGTATACGTATGTGTATGTTTGCCAAATATTTTCGATTCGATTGATTTACACCTGATTGGTAAATAATAAAACCAAGTAAATTTTTTTTTTTTTTGTCATATCTGATGAAGATAAAAATGTTTGCCAAAAGGTAGTCTTGATAATGAATAAATCACTTTAAAAAAAGTCTAAGAAAATAAATTCCTTGACATGAAACAACAAAGAAAGAAATCGGCTATCTAAAATGGCACTCGGTAACCATTTGAATAAACATATTTGGGAGGTGGAATGCATAAAGAGGGAAGAGAGAGGTGCTCAGCTCAAATCGTGCTAATAACGAATCCATGGTCTGTCTGCTCTGTCTGTTTGTTTGTTTATGTAGTCGCTGCTCTTAGCTAATTGTTTTAACACCATCAGCCGCTAATCAGTTCATCTTCCTAAATACAGTTCACTTGAAAAAGAACGTTTCAAATAACCAACAAAGGTTTAAAAAATAACAATTTTTCTAATATGGTTAAAAAAATCTTAAAACCAATTTTTTTAATTATTTTGTTTTAATGAGAATGAGTCACCATAACCCAGTCTATATATGGTAAGTCAAAATTTTAAATCTCTCGGACCAGTAAATATAATTTTCTCCGCAGAGTGTATAGATCTATAAGGTATAAAAATTTGTATAATATAGGCTTACACTCCAAATTCAAACTCTTTTTTGGACTTTTGGCCACCTTTCCGGGTTTTGGAACTACTGTGCGCTTGTATAAATAAATATGTCTGGCCCCCACATATATATTAGTTTTTAAAAATAATGAGTATTGCGAGCCCAAGATACCGAAAATGACTTGAGAAAAAAAGTAGGCTAATCGTTAGTGGTTATGAACATTTCTGAGAAGGTTAAAATAGCGAGAAAACCAGAGGAGAGAAAGATTCTCTTCTCGATCGTCGTTTCTGTCGAACCTTCTTCAGAACTATAGAATCATTAAATAATGTAAGCCTATACAATTCTTTTTGGATAACCAACATAACTTGAAGAAAAATGCTTATATTTTCAGTAGTTTATTTAAAGTAAGATGATATTATTTTCCAGATATATCGGAGATCTAATGGGATTACTTCAGTGGATTTCACTTCTTAGCTCGTACAGTGGGGGACAATATTAAGTTCCGATCCATGCGTTTTCTACTTGTGATTATTTCATTGTTTTTAAAAAAATATTATATAATATTTCAACATTCAGGGGGCCCACGGGGCTTGGAATAGTTGGTAGCGTATCTACCTTATATACCGAACGTCGCGGGTTCGGACCCCAGGCAGTCCGATAATTTTATTTAAGGCATTTGGATAACAAATGGCTTAAATAAATATGGGGATTGACTTCCCCGAGACTTTCTCGTATATTCTTTTGGAATTACGTCTGGGTGTGTGTGAACACGATTGCTAAAAAACCAAAGCAGCTAGATCGATGAAATTTGGTATATGCTCCTTACACTAAAATTGTAGATTTCTATCAACTTTTGGAGTAAATAAGTCACTTGGAAGTAGTACTTTACTTAAAAAGTTTTTTCAAAAATTTTGAAATTTTCAATTTTTTTGTTATATTATAATAAAATACTCTATTTTAAAAGCTTTTATTCTTTGACATTTTTACGAAAACTGAATAGTTTTTGAAATAATCAAAGAAAAATAGAAAATTTTCGTTAATTTTGATAAAAAATCAAAACAAAATCATACAGGTGTCATTAAAAAAAGGGTAAATATAAACAAATTCATTTGTGTGTAAGGAGTGTAAGGAGCATATACCAAATTTCATCGATCTAGCTGCTTTGGTTTTTAAGCAATCGTGTTTACACACACAGACATAATGCCAAAAATGGTTTTTTTGGACTCAGGGAGGTCTAAAACGTGGAGAAACATCAAAATCTCGAAGTCGAATTTTTTACGATTACATAACTTTCTCATACGAGAAAGTAAAAATGCCTGGACCCCAATATGTATAATAATCATTAACGGATATCGTTTAAAGTCTTAAATGGCCTAAGTTGCCGAAAAGACTGTGTGAATGAGTGTGTGAATGTGAGTGTGAATGAGAAAAAGTGTGAATGTTTTTTTTAATTTAAAAAAAAAAAAAAAAAAAAAAAAAAAAAAACATTCATGGTTCAAACCTAGAAAATTTTCAATAAACATTTTCATTTTCTTTTATAAAAACAATGAAATAATCACAAGTAGAAAATGCATGGGTGGGACTTAATATTGTCCCTCACTGTACAGTGAGCGCCACAATTAAGTCCCCACTTGATAGCTTTAGCCTTATATGAGTATATGGTGTAAAGTGAAATAATTTTAATGACCAAAAAGGTAAAACGCAAAATCTGGTACCGATTATTTTATTTTACCTTTTAAAATTTAAAATTATTTCACCATTTACCATATTCTTATGGCTAAAGCTATCAAGTGGGGACTTAATTGTGGCGCTCACTGTACATACAACAATTCGAAAGGGTGTGAAACACAATTGAGCTTGCTGAGCAAAATTATTTTTAATTCCACTGAAGGAGTGCCATTAGGTCTCCGAAATATTTATCGCCTCATTTTCTAGCCAGTTTTTTTCTTCTAAATAATTTATGCAATCCAAAAAATTATTATTAAACTTCCTATAAGTGAAGACATGAACAAACACCTGACATTCATTTATACCCCTGGCTGATTATTTTGAGGTATTTCTGAGCCGAAATTCTAAAGGGGATTGATTTTATTAAAGGGACTTAGCTGAATGGCGGAAGCTAATGGCTAAAAAATAAATTGAAAAAAAAGTGATAAAATGGAAGTAAAAGAATTTAGAGAAGTTTTTATTTTTTTTTAAATGTTTTCATTTTTTCTCTATTTTCTTTGAGTTATATAAGATATCTTTTTTTAAATTTATTATTGAAGTCATTGTGTTTTATTTAAATGATAAAAGAAGATAGATAGCGTTTAGACGATATTTGTCATTTTAGAGAATAAAGTAAAGTGATGCAATCTGTAAAGTAGCTAAGATACGAGGTAACGTCAAAAATACAAACAAAATTTTGACAAGAAAATATTTCACTTTTTTATAAAAATTAAAAAATAATAATGTAAATGATTCTGCTAATTTTAGACAAGCCTCTTCCTATTCTTGTCTATTTCTCTACATCAAATAAAATTAATTAATTAAGCCACCGTAGCTGTTCAAGTTTTTACTTTATTTATTAAATCAACTTTCTAAGCGTTTCTTTCATGGATTGGGTTATTACAAATTTTATACATTTTTTCCTCAATTTTTTTTTCACCCATCATAATTAATGCATTCAACTTAAATTCTTAAAGTTTAATCTTTCACAGACTCCTTCTTATTTAAAGAGATCGCATTCATATTGTTGAATATAGTCTATCCAGAACATACAATGACAATCCCGCAGAGCTAGAGTTGTAAGCGGGTTGCGGACTCAAAGGGTCCATCATAGAAAAAAGCAAACATCTTATATTTTCAACGGGGATGGATTGCCCTCGGACTGGCCTTTTATACCAAGGGTCCTGGGTTCGCATCCGGCAAAATTTGTTGTAAAGAAGAAGCAATAAAATTTGATAATTGAATTCTAGGAGCATTACAAATTTTATTTTTCATTCCAGTTCTGAAGTCGCAAAAATTAAAATATAAATAAGTCAAAAGTCCCACGACATCCCTCTCTCAAACAACTTTTCCTGTCTTTTTTAATCGTTCTTCATTAATAATTTTAAAAAAATTAGCTCCCCCCCCCACAAGATTTTTTAAGAAATTAGCTGAATTCAAAGTGAATAATCATAATTAGAAAAGCTCGATAAATAAAAGTTCATATTTATTTAATAGACATAAAAAGAAATAAATTTTCTTTATCAGAATAATATTTTACGTTCTTTATTTTTTTCCAATAAATTTAATTAAAATTATTGCCTGGATAATATTTTATTCATTTAAAACAATATGTTGGATAACAAATTATATATCGATCGTCTATAGAGATTTTAGATAGCGTAGACGTTCAAATAAATGAAACTACTTCATTTTTTTAACAAGACATGTGAGTGTTCTTTATTGATGAGGCCAAACATCCCATGGCCCCCGGGAATCGAACCCAGGATCTCCGCCTTTCCGGGGCATAGGCGTGCTATCCATTGCACCAGGCCACCGGACCCTCGACCTGCACCAATAAAACTCACTTCCCCTTATATGCAGTAAGTCGCGCAAGTTACTAACTCGTAACGAATAGGTGAAAAACTTTAAAGAAAAATTTTCCACCTATGCGCCGCTTGGTTAACCAGCAGAGGGACAGATATCTGGATCTGCTCTAACACACTACTGTAAGCAGCAAAGCCCAGGGGGCAGCGGGGTTAAGTTATATTCGTTACGAGTTAGTAACTTGCGCGACTAACTGCATATAAGGGGAAGTGAGTTTTATTGGTGCAGGTCGAGGGTCCGGTGGCCTGGTGCAATGGATAGCACGCCTATGCCCCGGAAAGGCGGAGATCCTGGGTTCGATTCCCGGGGCCATGGGATGTTTGGCCTCATCAATAAAGAACACTCACATGTCTTGTTAAATATATCTATGACTCAGTTAAAGTCCGAATCGAGGTATTTTGAATACTATTATCTTTTTCAAATAATAGATCTCGAAAAATATTTAGCTACTTCATTTTTATCCACAAAAAGAAATAAGATAAGATTTTGCCCATTTTAGCAGGGATTGCTAAGAAATAGAACAGGCCGGACCGTCGCACGGTCTGACACCTGTTGAAAATAAGGAAGGGACAGACATGTCAAGAACAGAAGGACTACCAGTCCTAGCTCGGGTAGCTCGTGGTCGCCATCCACGGACCCCAAGAGCCCCATTTGGTATCCAAATGGCTTAAATAAAATTATCGGACTGCCTGGGGTCCGAACCCGTCGCGGGTAACACGCTAACCCCTTCATCAAGCCCGAGACCCACATCCCCTTACAAATTAAGCGGCTATGTGATGGTTAGACAGAAATTTAATTTAAATAGAAACAAGGGATTTTGATATTCTCTAGTATACAGTATTACAGCTGATGACTTTAAGAAGAAAATATTCAGCGAAAAGAAGACGAAAAAAGCAATTACTAAGGAGAGAAGAATGAAAAAGATGTAAATTAAATAAATAAATTTGTTCTTTTATTAACGTTCATAATATGTACAAGAAGAGGAAAATAAAATTCTTATATCTTCGAAATCACTTATAGGCCCATAAACTCAAAAATCAATTTGAAATGGAAAGGTTAATGATCAAAAAACGGCTTAGGAAAAAAAAACTAGCAGTCTCAAAATTATATTTTACCTCTTTTTCAACTGTTATCGGCTCTGAAGTCATAATCCTTAGGTGGGTTAATTGAATCAGACTGAGGGATAATAATATTCCTAAATAAAATATAATTTTGAGACTGCTAGTTTTTTTTTTTTTTTCCTAAGCCGTTTTTAGATCATTAACGTTTCCGTTTCAAATTGATTTTATAGGTGCATCACTCTTGAACCAAAAGTATTGTCAACTGACACCTATGACAGGAGTTTCCAAAGAGCCCTCTAGACAAACCTGATGAAGGCCGGAAGAATCGGCCGAAACATTGACATTGACACAAACTGTCGTTCAATATAGTAAAATAAAAAAACTTTTTCTTTATTTTGCTTTGGCTGTCTTGATCTCCTCCTTATTAATTTCATATTTTATTTTGTTAAAAGAGAGAAATTTTTGGTGTTTGAGAGATAGATGTAGAGGCAGTGGCGCATTCAAAAAAAAAAGGGGGGGGGGTAATAATGATTTAGTATATTCTAGTTCCGGATTTAAATTAGAATTAATAAAGAAGAAGTAAGTCACCACAATCTTTGAATTTTTTTTTAACACTCACACACACATTCACACAGTTTCAGGCCATATAAGACATTTACGATATCCGTTATTGATTAATATACATATTAGGGGTCCATGCATTCTTATTTAAGCCATTTGGTATCCAAATCGCTTAAATAAAATCATCGGACTGCCTGGGGTGCGAACCTGCGACCTTTGGTATATGTGGTTAGTACGCTAACACCTACACCAAGCCCCGAGGGCAATCTTTGCAGTTAAACAATGCCAAGCGTGACAAAAGCTCGGGATTAATGACCCAGAGCAATCAGCGTGTGGAACGTCCTCAGGTAGCCAGCGGTATAATAAAAAATTCAAAAATAAAAATTTCTATAATACAGTCATAATCCTTGGTAACCGTAAAAAGTTAAAAAAAAATTTATTTCTGACCAAAGACAGGGGACGGACTCTCTTGGGTCTATAAGTGATCTCCTTTGCCATGATTTAATGGCAAAATTAAAACTTTTATTTTTATTTTAATGTAGGCCTTAATCGTGATTTTTTAATTACCAAAAATGTTGAAAAATCATTTCCCCATTCCCCATTCTAAAAAAAAAAAATTGTTCTCTTCAACCGCGCTTCTGATCAAGTTGATTTACGGAGTAGGCCTACTATATTTCTCAATTTCAAATACAACAATACCAATAGTAGTTCAGTACACACCGATTTGCCCGACTATAATATCAAATATAATTTTTTATGCTAACTATTCGAAGCCGGACAAATTTTTTCATTTAGTCACAGAATTTTTTTTTTTTCGAAAATTTTTTTTTAAGAGACTCCATCTCCAAGACAGAGACTAAATTTTCATTCCTATTATTTATAATATTGGAAGTCTTGGAATTGAAAGGGAAAGACTTATTATAGCAATTATTTTTCACTTCTATATATTAAACTGATAAGAGTCTTTGTTAAGGTTTTTTTTTTTTTTTTTTTTTTTAAGCCTGTTGCAATAGGTGATAAGAAAAGGTATGGCGCGCAGCATAGAAGCCAGGAGTGGTGGACGTGACTCACGTTGTTTTGGAATTTCGACCAGAAGAGGGGAAAATAAAAAAAATAAAAAAAAAAGGAACAAATGCAATCAGGTGACGACGTTGACGGAGTCGGTGACGATGAAGAGGAGCGGGATTACTCTACATTCGTCAAGAGGACGTCTTCGACAGCACATCGACAAGGATATAACTTGATTCTCGTTAGCAAATTGATTCCAGACCGGACTATCAAGAGAGCTATCCGTCGACAGTATAAGATTATCAACTGTCATGGAGTTGCTCTCTTTATGGACGGTCTGGCGTTCTTCAGCGTCTCAAAATGAAGTTCTAACACCTTAAATCTTGTGCCAGTATAATTCTCAAGAAAAATTGATTGGTTTAAAAATACAGCTCTTCTAGAAAATCAGGTGAGACATCGTTTGAGAGATATCAAAAGTTTTTGGGCTTTTAGGTTCAATATAAATAAATAAAGGAATTTTTTTTCGATCCTAATTCGGAATAAGTAGCGTTAATTGATTCTATTGTGAAGTTCGCTAAAGCAATCGGAATAAAATTTCTTTAAATTTTACAATGGAAAAAAATGTAAAGGTGCTATTCGAAATAAATTAAAAAAAAAATGAGTTTAGAACGAAAATAAATTAAAATTTAAAGGATAAAATTTCTAGGGGGTAAAATTTGACCTTTTTTTTTTCTTTGCTCCTTGTCTTCACAAATATAATAATTTAAAATATGACTGATAAATAATATTTTTTTTTTAGATTGATGGATAGAAAAATCATTTTATCTATATCATATTTAAACTTTCTACCGTGGGCTCTTGTTGAAACATTATTATAATGAGGTGTTCACTCAACTATGGGTTGAAAATATACACTAGGTTATGTGTTTCAAATTATTTATTAATTCACTTAATCACTTAAGTGATTTAATTAATAAATAATTTGAAACACATAACCTAGTGTATATTATATTATTAGTGATTAAGTGAATTAATAAATAATTTGAAACACATAACCTAGTGTATATTTTTAACTCATAGTTGAGTGAACACCTCATTTTATCTATATTTATGATGTTACTATTACAGGGCCGGAACTAGATTTTTTTTTGGGGGGGGGCAAAATTTAATTTGCCGCCCCTCCTTAAAATTTTCTATACAAAATTCATATCATTTTATCTTTTTTTTAATTAAATCTTTCCCTGTACTATTAATTTAACATTAATTAGCCTATACGATCATAAATTGTCCCCTAAGTCGTCATCGGAATCTAATAATGAAATATATATGTATGGACTATAACCCTAAAAGGTGTTAGCGTGCTGGCCATTTGTACCAAGGGGCGCTTGCCTTCTATACCAAGGGTCGCGGGATTTTATGTAAGTTTTTATGTAAGTCATTTGAATACCAAATATATATAGGCCTATTAAAAAAATAACGGTTATCCTATAAAGTCTTATATGGCCCACGTTGCCGAAGACTGTGTGAGTGTGAGTGAGAATGGGAAAAAAGTGTGTTTTTTTTTTTGTAAAAAAAAAATTTGTACCAAGGGTCACGGGTTCACAGCAACACGGGCGGGTTCATGCAGCAATTTATTTCAATTGGATTGGCTAACAAAATAATGAAATAAAAAAAAAAAAAAAAAACTCTAAAAGACCCCAAAGATAGAAAAAAAATAACACCATAACAATATATAAATGGTTTAATACTATCATCTGGTCAATGAATTCATTTTCGATAAATAAATTAAAGAAAAAAGAATTTTTTATTAATGATTGAATTTCTACTTTTCACTATAGAGCTATTAAGCAAATGGAAAAATAAATTATAGACTTTTGTAAACACGATTATGAAATCATTAGAAAAAGAAAGTATATAACAATAAATGCAGGGCGGCCCGAAACAAGCAACTGCTTAAGTGGCAACAATAATTGGGTTTCCGTTTTTATTATATCAAAATTATTTTTTCTAATTTTAATAATTTTTACTTTCTCTTACCTCTATATATATGTTAATATATATAGAGAGAGAAAGTATTGGATTCATGTCAAAAATTCGATGTCGAGATTTTGATGGATATACACGTTTTGAGGTCCCCTGAATCCAAAAAAGTGGTTTTCGCGACATGGTCTGTCTGTGTGTCTGTGTGTGTGTGTGTGTGTGTGTGTGTGTATGTGTTCAATTTTAAGCATGAAGGAATTGAGCTAGGAGGATGAAATTTTATATTTAAGTTAAATACCTCCCGGGACCGGAAAAATAAGCTTTTAATCAAAATCGGCCAAAGATTACTAGTACTTTACTGATGTACTTTTTCAGTTTTTTTCGATTTTCTCAAAATTTGCTCCAACGATTTTTTTTTAAATTCAAAAATCAATCATTTTTTAGATGCTCTTTAAAATGTATATTCTCATTTTGTGATTGAAATCTTCTGAAGACCACTTTACTCTTGTATTTCATAGGGAAGATAGGAGAAATGGTTGCCATGGTAACAGAATATAAATATTTTGCCACACTTATAAATTTTACATATGACACAGTGTGAATTCATATGTACTGTCGGGAACTAAATATATGTCGACACAAAAAATCTGGTGTGACAAGCACAGTACACAACTTTCGATTACCGAAGGTAAGAGAAAGATGTGTGCTGTGCGCCAGTCACACCAGATTTTTATAATTATTATAGAGCCTTTTTGTTTATCATATTCAGAAATCAGGGACTGTCTTTTACTTTTTAATCAAATATTTCTTTTTGATCAAATTTTTCTCGATTTTTCGAGTTTCAATTAAAAATTATTTAAATAATTGTGAAGTTAGTGCTATTAATAAATAAACAATTAAAGAAGAAATTTCTTCGGTAACAGGTGTGAATTAAATTATTCATCAAGAGTTGTCGAAGTAGTTCCTTTATGAAAATATGAATTCTATTAATGCTTACTTCTATTAGTTGTGGACAGATTTTTCACTTATTTAATTAGCATTTCATATGGAGTTTGTTATCTCGTTAGAATCGAATGCATTAAAGTCTCCTGAAATGAATGACAACCAATAGATGCTATTTATTATTATCAGAGAGAATTGTTCGTTAGTTGGAGAGATTTTAAATACGTGTTATGAATATCTAAAAACTTATTAATAAATAAATGGGAAACATTTTGACAGCATGTCTTCTAAATAGGCTTGTTTGTTGCATTTAAATAAAATGAAAAGAATTAAGTCAAACTTTTCAAGATGGCGGAATCCCGTTGTCTAAAGGTTAGATGCTATTGTCAACAATGATAACCATAAAAAAATATATTTAAAAACGCCCTCGGGCTTGGTGTAGTTGGTAGCGCGCCTGCCTTGTATGCCAAAGGTCGCGGGTTCGGACATATATTTAGTTTCCGCCGATATATTAGAATTCAAGATGTACAATTTATAAGTATGGGAAAATATTTATATTTTGTTAATATGGCAACCATTTCTCCTATCTTCTCTATGAAGTACAAGAGTAAAGTGGTTTTCAGAATATTTCAATGGCAAAATGAAAATATACATTTGAAAGAGCATCTAATAAATAATTGATTTATGAATTTAAAAAAAATCGTTGGAGCGAATTTTGAGAAAATCGAAAAAAACTGACAAACTACATCAGTAAAGTACTAGTATTTTGATTAAAAGCTTATTTTCACGGTCCCGGGGGGTGTTTAACTTAAATATAATATTTCAACTTCCTAGCCCAATTTCTTCATGCTTAAATTTGAACACACACACACACACCCACAGACAGACCATGTCACGAAAACCACTTTTTTGGACCTCAAAACGTGTATATCCATCAAAATCTCGACATCGAATTTTTGACATGAAACCAATACTTTCTCTCTTTATATATTAACATATTTAGAGGTAAGAGAAAGTAAAAAAAAACACTTGTATGTGTTATAAAGCATATAGTAGATAATGGAACATTAATTCGCCCTAGTTTTAGTTTTAAAAGCATTTATAATGAAGAAGAAAACGAAAAATGAGGCTTATGACTTTCTTCACCGGAAAAATGGCAATTAGGTTTATAAAAAAAAAAATTGATTCTAGAATGTATTAATCGTTTATTAATCTCTGCACAAATTGAGATCAAATTTAGTCTGATCTGATTAGCCGTTGGGAATCTACAAGGGTTTAAACCTACAAATAAGAATTTCCGGCCGCAGGCTCTCACGCGGTAAAATGAAATAATTGGAAAAAAAGAAAAAAATAATTGGTAATAATCTTAAGCCGAAGGATCATGCTCTCTACTCGTATATTCAGAATAATTATACCTCTTAAGACATAAGGGTTATTCGAGCCGAAAATGAGCAATTTTTCACACGCTTTTATCCAACTTTTTCGTGCAAGTTTCTCATTCGGGAGTGAATTCATTCATTTTATTTATCAAAAAAAGTCAATATTAGAGTATGAATAGGTTCATAATATTAAAATTGATATTTTCTCTTTTGTCCCATAGTAATTTACAATATTTTAGACTGAATACGCTTATTTAAACAAAACACAGTATTTGAGAAAGAATACATACGATGGATTTAAGTAAACTTAAAAATTCCTCCACACCAATAGATATTTTACTTCTAATTGCTTTTTTTTTTTTTTTAACATTCACACAGTCTTTTCGGCAACTTAGGCCATATAAGACTAGACGATAATTTTTCATGAAAATATCTATTGGAGGTCCAGGCATTTCTAATTTAAGCCATTTGGTATCCAAATGGCTTAAATAAAATCATCGGACTGCCTGAGGTCCGAACCCGCGATGTTTGGTATACGAGGTTAGCACGCTAACCTCTACACCAAGCCCCGAGGGCCTTCTAATTGCTTTCAAATGATATTCTATCCAAGGGTTATTGTTAATATAGTAATTAATTTCAATTTTTTATAATTTTTATAAAATATGCCTTTATTAAGTTGCTAACTTCACAAAATGTTCCTTATACTTCAGATAAAGTAGCTAATTATATGTGAAATAACCTATTTTTTTTTTTTTAACTCGAAGGTTAAGCGAGTCCTTGTTTACTATATTGATGATTTGCTATCAGTCGGATAGGTTTGCTAGTTGACTAGAAGTGAAGCAAGGGACCCTAATATATACATTTAAAATATCCTTGTTATATTCAATTAGAAGTAAAAAGTTTTAACTTTATGAAATGGAAAACAATGATAGTATTAAAAAATATTATTATCTTTGTTTGTTTGTTATTTATCGCAAGGCTGATAAGCTTTAAATAAATAAAATAAATTTAAAATGATAATAAATTTACATTTTTTGAAAATAATTTATAATTGCATTTCCTCACAAAAAAAATTTTTTGTAAGCTTATAGATTGGACTTAATTATCATCAAATACCGTTTGCTTATCATTTTGATAGTTAGTTCCTCATTTTCTATCGTGAGAATATTCCCAGCCAGGTGCTTTTCAAATCGGAAGTGAAAAAAGGCGGAGAGGCGTAGCCAAGAGAGTGCGGGGATGACCATGCCTCCCCTCCCCCCCCTATACTCTAAAAGCTTTCAATATTTTTACATGCAGTCTTTTTCATCATGAATGATAGAGAATTTCTTGCTCTCTACAAGAAATTAGAGATTTTTTGAAGTTTGTTATGATTGTAAAATAGGAATTCGTTTTTGATTTTTTTTTTCTTCCAAATATTTCTAATAATTTTTAGCATAAGACGATGGCATATTCTCATATTATAGATATTCATTTAGAAAGAAGATTGGTCCAAAATTTGTTTATTAATCTTAGAACAGATCGAGCAACTTCACCAAGCGTAAAAGCGCGTAAAATCGCAAAAGGGCGAAAACGATTTGTTTAAATATTTTTGAAACTTTTTCAAATTCATCTAATAAATAAAAAATTCAAGATTTTATTTAGATAATAATTAAACAAAAAAAAAAAAAAGATTATAAAGTATTGGGTATAGGAGACTTTGCAGCCAAGGAAATTAAATAAAAAACTTATTTAATTATTAATCGTCGACGTTTCGGTCTTGTATTCTAACAATTAATCGTCCTGAGGAAGGTCGTGACTTGCGACCGAAACGTCGACGATTAATAATTAAATAAGTTTTTTATTTAATTTCCTTGGCTGCAAAGTCTCCTATACCCAATTCAAAGTCTACAGCCACTTCTCATCACTAATTATAAAGTATTAAGTACAGGGCCATTCCGTACGGGGGGAAGGAACATGAAGTTGCAAGTGGCGGCAAAATCAGGAAGGCGACACGGAGGAAAAAAGGATATTTAAAAATCACTCTCAATATGCGTAGTGATAAAATCGAATAATCCAAATAATTTAATTGTAATAGGAAGAGGTTTGCAGCCAAATTTAACTGCAAACCTCTTCCTATTACAATTAATCTAATAATCAGCCACGTAATTAGACTAATAATTAATCCAAATAATACTACATACTACAACAATACTTTTATTTGCTTTACAGTTTAGTTTTCAATAATCAGGCCAAGTAAGTCACGTAATTATCTGTTGACCAATTTATAAGTAGGCCTACATTTATATTACATTTTAAGGTACGGTCCTGATTAATTACTGAATGTGTACACTGTACTTTTTTTTGTAACAATATTGGGACTAAAGCCCGGTAGTTAGGCAGCCCAAATGGCACACGCTCACTAAACTTTTCAAGTATTAAAAAGTTAATTTTTATAAATATTTGAAACTTATGACTTAGTGTTTGTAATTTAATGAATAATTCTAAAAATTATGTTAATTTTTTTTTTTTTAACTATTAAAAAAAAAAGTTTTTTACAAACTAAAAATGAAATATTTATCATATGTTAATTAAACAATTCAGGAAATAAAAATAAATTATTTTTAAACAGACCAATAATAGACAGACATCCACAGACCAAAAACACAGAGTTAAGCAATTTGTAATCCCTAAGATGTATCTTAATTCATCTCATCTCTGGGCTGTCAAAAAATAAAAAATTTAAATTTCTAATCTAGAACTCAAGCTGGAAAAGAGGGTGGCTTTAAAATTTTCATTATTTTATCTATAAATCCAAGATAAAATTTTTGTCGATCAACATAAAAATATGAGCGAATTATGTAAGAAATGGAGAGAGTCCAAATATAAACACCTCTAAAAATAAGGTCCGAAAAATTAAAAGTAAAAACTGATGTTACAATCGGCATCATAAATGCTTGATGTGCTCTAGAGTGGAGCCTTGAGCTTAGGCAACCAAAATGCTTAGCCGTCGGAAGTGTTGTCTTAAAAGAAGCTTTTCCCATTCAGTTGCATTAAAATTTATTTTCAAAGAATTGGTTTGGTTGACTAAGCTCAAGGCTTCACTCTCAACATTTGTGGCTCTAACTGTACGATGGGTAATTTAAAAGATCAAAATAGCCAGGCAAAAATTTAGGAGAATATTTGCTTTCAAGTAATAACGAAGTGGCTCTTTAGAGATACCCTTGGCCGAGTTTGCAACCCCTAATGGATTGTTCATCAACATTAAATTAAATCGATCATCTATAATCATAAAATAAATAGATGATTATATTCACGCGCTGTCAGAAATACCTTTCCAAGATAATTTATGTACATTATTTTTATTAAAGTCCTAGATATATTAATTCGTAAAAATATTGTCAATATGTGGCGTCATGGCATTCTGAGTATTCAAATTGATAATGTTTTTATTTATGTCTTGTACAATAAATTTTCGAAGAGATGAGTGAATTAAATAATAAATAAAAAAATGATAAATGAAATTATTGAAAGGTTTTTTTTTTTAAATTCCACTTTTTCTCATTCACCTCACCACACACATTCATACAGTCTTTTGGCAACTTAGGCCATTTAGACTTTGACGATAACCGTTGTAGAGAATATATCTTTGGCAGCATTTCATTTGCCATCTGTATCCAAATGCTAATATCATCGACTCCTGCCAACCCGCGACTTTGGAGAGGAGCGCCTACCACCCCAACTCGGGGGTAAGGTTAATTCGTTTCAATTAAATTTAAAAAAAATATCAGAGCAGGACTTTATAACAGCCAATCGGTCACTATACTCCTACAGTTTGAATAAAGAAAAAAAAATAAATCGCTGAATAAAGGAATAGAAAGTGCTATTATTAAATGAAATTTTGATCTCTGTTCATTTAGATATCATGGATAGGGTGTAAACAGGACCCCTAACTGAGAACTGAGCAGGGAGGGGAGGGCTTTGAACTTCACCTTAAATTCTAAATGGAAAAAAAGAAACTCGAACCCAGGAGCTGGGGTCATGAAATAAAATTATTTTTTAACATCTATATTCAAATTTATAATTTAAACATTTTTTTTTTGGGGGGGGGGGGGGAGGGACGTATTAATACACAGTCTTGGGGCACATATACTGCAGGGCTTTCGACTCTAGGTGTGGAAAATCAAAAAGAAAAAGAAAATATTTGTTGAGGTTAGATATGAATGAATGGAGATTATTCTTAGGCGTAATTAATTACCTATAAAAATGAAATAGGAAAAATTTATGTACTCGTATGTAGGTATGTCTATGTTCTAAACAAATTCACAATTTTCAATTTATCTATTTCAAATTAAGTAGACTTATACCCAGACACTGACCCACGTAAGCTTTTTAACTGACCCACGATTGCTACTCACAGAAACCAAAAAAGTTGAAGGTGAAGGAGGAAGAGGCGCACTAAAAATTTTTAAATCATCAAACCATGCGCCCACGGGGCTTGGAGTAGTCGGTAGCGTGCCTACCTTCTATTCCGAAAGTCGAGGGTTCGGACCCCAGGCAGTCCGATGATTTTATTTAAGCCATTTGAATACCAAATGGCTTAAATAAGAATGCCTGGACCCCAAATAATAATATATATTCATAACGGTTATCGTCAAAAGTCTTAAATGGCCTAAGTTGCCGAAAAGACTGTGTGAATGTGTGTGTGAGAAAAAGTGTGAATGTTTAAAAAAAAAAAAGTAAAAAATCAAACCACGCGTATTTTAACCCGTTAAGCTAATTGAATTTGAAAGATATTTAGTTTTAAAAATACTCAGTTAAAATTTTTAAACTTAACTCTGTTGTAAATAGGGCTAGTGACCCTCGAGCTAGTACTAAAAAAAATATCAAAATTTGACCCACGCCTCAAAAAAGATCGCCATCCCTGTCTTAGTGTTTTTTTTTTTTTTTTTTTTTTTTTTTTTTTTGAAAATTTCGAAGGCATTACTATTAGAATAACTTTTAGAATAAAAAAAGTAGAAATAATTTGAATCTCTCTTTGTTTTGGTAAAATAATTATAATTAAATTTCTTCAATATGTGAATACCAATCTACGTTTTTCTTTTAACAGCTTTCCAAGCATACGACTCTAACCCTCTTAGGGGATGGTGTCCCCGTGACCCTCATGCAGTGAAACCTCAACCAGTTGACATCTAACAAAGACACATTTGCAATGCAACAAGAAGTATTCGAGAAGTAAAGACTAGGGGTAGGGGACACGCTTTTATAAAGAAGAAAACTCTATTTATGTATACGATATATGTATTGGTAATAAACTTTTCTTAAACAATATTGTATCTAATTTGTGTTTAACTAAAAAATCCCTATAAAATTGTTAAGACACACCCCTTATGATTGATGATAAAAATTGATTTTAATTTAAGAAAGAAACATTATGTTAATTTTAATTTCCAAGTAATAATAAACGAGAAGCATAGGTATTATTCCCATTGTAGGCTACCTTCTTTTAAATGACAATAAACCTCAAGTGAATAACAAGGAAATGCCACAAAGGGTCATATATACATGTATAGATAAACGAATATGCATATTTAAACAAGTGTTATTTCCTCAAATTAATAATAATGAAATTTATTATGGACAAATAGGTTGCTGAATAAATACGATATCAATATGACGGGTCTCTTCTTAAAAAAAATATATATATATATATAGAGCTATTAATATTAAAAATATTGTTGTATGATACATAGAATAGAAGGGAAGATTTGGATCATGAATTGCAATCACAATGACAGTAAAGCAATGAAAAAAATCTGGTGGACTGGCGCACAACACAACTTTCTCTTACCCTTCGGTAAGAGAAAGTTGCGCACTGTGCTGGTCACACCAGATTTTTTGTGGAGATATATTTAGTTTCCCATAGCACATTAGTTTCAAACTTGCATTTTAAATGTTGACTGCTTCAAATAAACTATGGTTATTTTTCAAAATTTTAATCTCATATTTGGACATTTTATACACAATATAGATTCGTAAATAAATACAAAATTTCATAAGAATTGGAAAAAAAATTTTAAATGCGTAAAAAGTTCCAAAGGGGACCCCCTTTTGAATCGAAATTAACATACAAATCCCTATAGGAAATTAACATTGGCCAAATGCGAAGATTAGGAAAACGCGTAGAAAGAGAGAAGATAATTTTGTGAGAGAGAGAGATATATATGTTTTCTCCGAAACAATTACAGGCAGAAATAAAATAAAAATAAATGGGAATTTAAATAATAATTGATTTTTAATCTAATAAAAAGAAAAAGATTTAAATTCCGTTACCATGGCAACCATTTCTCCTATCTTTCCTATGAAGCACAAGAGTAAAGTGTGCTTCAAACAATTTTGAGGGCAAAACGAGAATATACATTTGAAAGAGCATCTAATAAATAATTGATTTTTGAATTTTAATCAAAATCGTTAGAGCGAATTTTGAGAAAATCGAAAAAACTGAAAAAGTACATCAGTAAAGTACTAGTACTCTTTGGCCGATTTTGATTAAAAGCTTATTTTTCCGGTCCCGGGGGTGTTTAACTTAAATATAAAATTTCAACCTCATAGCTCAATTCCTTCATGCTTAAAATTGAACACACACACACACACACAGACAGACCATGTCGCGAAAACCACTTTTTGGATTCAGGGGACCTCAAAACGTGAAGATCCATCAAAATCTCGACATCGAATTTTTGACATGAAACCAATACTTTCTCTCTATATATATATTACATATATATACATAGGTAAGAGAAAGTAAAAGTTAATAGGATAGACTTACAAAAATTGTGGAGAAGACGAGTTGGCCACGTGATGTTGGTAATCTTGCTTCAAACGATTTCCATAATAAAAGCCAAGCGCCCTGTGGTGCAAATATTATTAATTAGATAAACAAATTTATTCTCAATCAGAGAGATGGTGTCAAGTAGTCAGATAAACAAATACACGACTAAAAGAGTGTAAGATAATATTAGAAATATCTGTCCTCGCCTTATTCCCGCGATGCGGGGTCGGCGGACCTCACTTTTTCCCTCTGACCCTATCATGTGTTTTTGCGACAGAGAAGAATAGAACAGGCCGGCCCGTCGCACAGTCTGACGCATGTTAAAAAGAGGAAGGAAGAAACAGACATACAAAGAACAGAAATACTGCCTGTCCCAGCTCGGGCAGCTCGTGGTCGCCATCCACGTACCCACAAGGTGTGGGCCCCTGAGCGAGGGGTCTATACCCCACTGAAATGTCAAAAAAATCATATATAAAGAAAAATATATAGACAACATGGGGTAAAATGTTAAATACTGTTAGAAAATATAATATTTAAAAAATATTTTATATTCTTCTAAAGTTTATTCACTTGCAAGGGGGAATTGGATCATCTGAATCCCGAAAAAAATTTCTGGCTAAGGCCCAGTCTATAATGGACATACACAAGGGTCAAAGATCTCACTAAAATTCTGTCCATTTCATTGTATCAGTTTAAAAAAAAATTAAAGGAAGAAATGGAAAATTAAGTAATTATTATCCTTTATTAATTAAGGAGACGAGGACAACAGGTGTTGAACAAATAAAAAAACAATTATTTATTTATTGTATACATAATTGCTGTTTTGAATGTTTAAATTTTGACTAAAGGTGAAACATTAATGTTAGTGTGAAATATTTTACATTTACTAGAAATATGTGTTTACTGCTTGATTTCGTGGGCTATTTTAAAAGAAATCCTAATTCCACGTAGAAGTTCGGATAATATAAATATTTCAAAGAGAAAGTGACCTATTTATTGGATCTTGATGATTGACAATTTATAAAATAAAAAAAATAAGGCGTAGATATATAGACTTATATCTATTTATAACTTATATTCTGATAAGAAATATTTTAATTTATTCATATATTCTATATCTAATCACAAGGTAGAACATTAAAAAAAGGTTTTTAAAACTTTCCAATATAATATAAAAAATTTTGATAAAATTCAAATTAAAAAATATGATAGAAAACTGATAGAAGCATTAGTAGACTATTAGTTTATTATTTTTTTAAAGTTTGGAATATACCAGAAAAGTATATTACTTAATGATAAGATATCAACCTTATTAATCTTATGTAATATATAGAATTATATGAAAAATATCATCTAGAAATTAATTAGATAAAAGGTTATTAGTTTTATAAATATGGATATTTTTAACATAACCAAATTTAAGAGAAAATTTTTAAGAAAAAAGTTTTAATAATAGGTTAAAAATATACGTTGTGAAATTTAAAAATTTATAAATATAATTTCTCACCGATAATTGAAGTTGTTTTAATTTGTTTGAATACATTGATATAAAGATTACATCTTCTTCAAAATCAAAAGATTTCTTACACTAAAACAGCACTAAATAATAAAAAGCAAGCGCTACGAACGACATATTATTATATAAGCAGAACAGAAAACATTGGAGTGTTGTAATAAAAAGACGAGTCACGTGACCATTATTAAAAATGCGCCAATAATTCAAATGACAACAAAGGCTATTACAATTGATTGAAAACTAATTTTTGCTATAAATAAATGTGTCTGAACCTCCTTATCATATATAATATATAGAAAAGTTAATATTTTTTGTCTATATTGCATCAGATGCCTAAAAAATGTAAATTTTTTTTTTTTTTTTTTCCATTCAAATGAGAAACGGAATTTAATAAGAATGAATAACAGAAAAAAAATTCATTGAAAATGTTTGCAATTTTTTTAATAGATTTAAAAATCGAAATTTTATTTTTTTTAGTCATTCATTATGTTGTTACTACAAGTTTCCTTTCAAAAAATATATTTTCATAACTCTCATAGCTCGGATGCGATTCAGTGGCGTAGCGAGAGGGGGCAAGGGGGGCTCATGCTCCGGGCGCTACTCACAAAGGGGCGCCAAATGGTCCGCAAAATTCAAAAAATTGCTGGATAATTTTTATTTTTATTATAATTGATTTCTGGAAAATATATTTTAAATTTAGTGCCAGTGTAATATAATCAAATTTTGTATATTTTACATATTATATGGTTTTCGAATGGGAAGGGGGGGCGCTAAAATGGTCTTATGCCCCGGGCGCGAAGTTAAGCTCACTACGCCACTGCTGCGATTAGTGACGTTTCACTTTAGTCCTGTTTAAATTTCATATAAAAAAAAGTATTTTTTTAATAGTGAATTGTTGAATAATCATTGAGGGAAGAAGTAAAACAAAAGTAATAAAGAGGAATACAAAGAGATAAGAAAAAAATTAGAATAAACCCAATTTTTGAAACTAAAATAAGATACAGGCCCTATTCATTTAAATCAATCAATTATTAGGAGTTTAACAAAATAGCTCTTCATCTTCCTAAGCTCCTCCACTATTTGAAATTTATATTTTATTGTTAATATTATAATATATATATTTAGATTAGATGTAATTATTGCTTTGTGGAGATTTTTTTAAATATATATATACTAATTTAATATAATTGTGACGAATTCTTAATGAGTTTATGTAAATCAAATCTTAAAATTTAATTCAATTATGACCAAATTTACAAAATGTCTTCGAGCAAAGTTGGCTAAAAGCATTTTGGTTTGGGTTTGTTGTTTGCGCTTTGCTTATCTGTCTCCTGTTGACTTTTAGCTTACTATACATTCAAACAAAAGTAATAAAACGTAGCTACGCAATTCACTGCTCAAACAATTATAAATTTACATGAGCTATTTTCTTTGAGGTAAAATATTTATCGTTCTTTTATAATCAAGTTCTGATAAAAAAAATAGAATAACATTCTAAAATATTAGAAAAATAGTAAAGAAACATAAAATGTTAAAAATGTTATTATAATTGAAAATATATGGTAAGAGAAAGTAAAAACTAGTATAAAATTATAAATATTATATGCTGTAAAATCATGTTTATATTTTAATCATTGATAAGTTAATAGATTTGAGAAAAAATAAATTGAGGGGTGGACTAGATCCAGGGCCGGCCAAAGGAGTGTGCAACCTGGGCGGTGGCACATGTGCGGTTTTCTGGGGAACGCCGAAAAAGTGAAAAATAATATCCATACATTCTTAAATAGTAAAAATTTAAGTATTATGCCGTTCATCACACCTATTAAGGCTTAAAAAAATCAGGTAAATATATTTTACTTAAAAACTCTCATTGTAAGGGGCGACAACTTCATACTTGCAGACATAGCATTTTGCTCTCAGGCCGGCCCTGTCTAGATCTGTAGTGAATTTAGATACACGATAAGCATCCGCACCTGTAAATTTATCTTTTTGAATGTATTTCCATAAATTCTCCAATTATTTTCCCAACAGGCCTTCAATATGCCTATATATTGTAAACATCTATTGCAATAGTATTGAGACTAAAGCCCGGTAGTTAGGCAGCCCAAATGGCAGCTTGTCTGTGTGAGAAATACCCTTTTCAAAGCAGACAATCGGCCGAACGACTCTTTTAAAAAAAGAATAACCATAAAAATGTATTTTTTTAATAAAAAATTCAAGATGTATCAAAATAAAAAAATTATCTCAATGTTTTAATCAGAAAATAAGTTTAGTGAGAGTGTGCCATTTGGGCTGCCTAACTACCGGGCTTTAGTCTCAATACTATTGCAATAAATAGATGGTAAAGAACACCAATAAATTGAAGTTGGTTTATTAATGGCCAAATTGGTCGAAATATAAAAAAATGCACGTACTAATTTTATGTCCTCATTTAATTTTTTTTTTATTTTTTCTAAACACTCACTTTTTTCCCACTCACACATCTCCATTTGATATTCAAACAAAGAAGGATATAAGGGGGGGGGGTAAAGGAAGTAATTACCCCCCCCTCCGAGATTTGAAAAAAATAATTTTTTTTTTTCGAAAAAAAATTTATTTTTAATGTAAAATTTTAAAAATTAATACTTAAAAATTTGATTTGTATTTATATTCTGTCAAACAAGTACAGAATGCGCCTATAAATCTACCCCCGAGAAACACCTCTGGATCCGCCCTTGTATTCAAATGGCTTAAATAAAATCATCCGACTGTCTGGAGTCCGAACCCACGATCCTTGGTAAATTTTAATTATTGTTTCCAAACTTTTTGGTTCACTGCTCTTTAATGTAAATCCAAATTTTTCCGCGACAAATGGAATTCAAGGCGCGCTGCCACGCGTTGCAGAGTCGCGGTTCCCTGGGGAGGATAGCTTGGGAACCACTATTTATTTCCACTAATTGAGGACAAATTAGTTAAACAAGACGTACAGTGAGGGACAATATTAAGTCCCACCCATGTGTTTTCTACTTGTGATTATTTCATTGTTTTTATAAAAGAAAATGAAAATCTTTATTGAAATTTTTTTAGATTTGAACTATAAAAGTTTTCATTAAAAAATATATAATATTTTTTTTAAACAACAATGAAATAATCACAAGGGAGAAAACGAATGGGTGGGTGGGACTCTAATATTGTCCCTCACTGTACATATAACGCATAAAAAAGCCCAGAAACGCGCTTGTGTAGCTTATATTTTTTAGAGAAATGGGGACCATTGTAAGGTTGCAGGTTTTCTTAAAGTAAGGGAACGGGAGGCAAGCGACGTTTACTCCTTGGTCTCGGGTTATAATTTTTTGATATTTTTTTTTTTATATTTCTTTTAAAAAAAATTGATTTTACATTTTATTTATTTATTTATTTTTATTTTTTATTTTTTTTTTTCTTTTTTTTTTTTTTTTTATTTTTATTTATTTAAATTTTATTGTGTTGTGGACCTAGCCACCGAGGACGGGCCTCTAAGCGGGTCGTAATAAATTTATTTATTTATTTATTTTTTTTTTTTTGAGCTTAAACAAATGCGAAGGTATTATGGCACATGATGGGACTGGGGTGAGATTGAAGAAAAAGGCAAGACAGAAAAAATATCAAGAATTGTATTTTTATATGCAAATTTGATAAAAGAAAGTAAAAATGAAAATTTATTATGATAATTCAAGAAATAAAAAATTATTTAGGGATAATAGTGGGTTTAGAGGGACAATATAAAATATATAACCTTATATGTATGTATAAAATTAAAAAATGTAAAGTATTTTAATTATATTTCATCTAAAATATTTTCCTTTTTAACAAAATTAGTAATTAATATATAATATTTATATCTCGATCAGTAAAACAATTAAAATAATCTGATCTCAAAACAGGTGTGTGCGTTTGTATTGCAACTGCACACAATACAAATCTAATATGAACAACCTAAATATTTCAAAAAACAAAAAAAAAATTAGTTTACTATTTTAGTAAAGTGCTCTAAAGGAAGTGATATTTCCTATAGTGAGTGTGGGCGGAAGATGGAGAGAAAAACATGGCATTGCATAAGAATAATGAATAGAATATTATAAACTAAGGTCAAAAAAGAGAACATGACTGGACATATATCAGTATATTAATATAAAGCATTCAATTTAAATAAAAAATTTCTTTTTTTTTCTCTTGTAAATGATATTTAAGAAAAACTTTTTATAAACATTTTTTTTTTTTTTTTCAAAAATGTGTTAGAAGGTTTTAGAAATTGGAGGTGCTAATAGGCCAGTCAATATCGACATTTAAATCGCAAAACGTAAAGTATTCCTGCATTTTTGGTATGTTATTTAGACCCCTTGGGGGAGTGCGGAACCACATTTTGCAATCAAAAAAAAGTTGTGCTTCCCGCGTAGTACGAGAAAAACTGCGCAATTTTCGCACTTTTTTCAGTTTTTGCAGTTTAATTCAAAAACTATGGGCTTTTTGACATTAGTTGCTTATAGCATTTTTAAAGTGCATTAAATTTAAAACAATTAAAGCCAACTTGCAGCTCTGTATCTCTAATAGTTTTTGAGATATGATGATTGAAAAATGTACAAGATTTTCACAAATGTTACAATTTTCAGTTTTGCTTATGTTTAAAGCCGAATATCGGCTTAACCGCTCAAGATTAGAGAAAAGTTGTGATAAATTGATTTTTAGCACATTTAATTACCTTTCATTTAAGCGCGGTACGGGGTCAGTAACCCTTGTAGTTTTCTTGTAATCGTAAAAAAACAAAAATTGCAGTAATAGTCCAGTCAAATTTCACATTAAATTCGCAAACGCGAATTTAACGCTGCATTTTTGGTATGTTATTTGGACCCCTTAGGAGAGTGTGAAACCACATTTTGCAATCAAAAAAAAAGTTGTGCCACCTGAGTAATACGAGAAAAACTTCAAAATTTTCGGACATTTTTCAGTTTTTGCAGTTTAATTCAAAAAATATGGGCCTTTGACATTAGTTGTTATTATCATTTTTAAAGTGCATTAAATTTCAAACAATTGAAGCCAAACCACAGCTTTGTAAGTTTAATAGTTTTTGAGATATGATGCAATTTCATGTAGTGTTATTTAAAACTTGTATTATTGGAATTTTTGTTTTTTAAGTTTATAGGAGAACTATAAGAGCTAATGACCCCGTTTTGCGCTTAAATGAAAGGTAATTAAATGTGCTAAAACTCAATTTATCACAACTTTTCTCTTAGCATGAGCCGTTATGTCGATATTCGGCTTAAAACACAACAGAAATGTTACAATTTTCAATTTTATTTATGTTTAAAGCCGAATATCGACATAACGGCTCATGCTAAGAGAAAAGTTGTGATAAATTGAGTTTTAGCACATTTAATTACCTTTCATTTAAGCGCAAAACGGGGTCATTAGCTCTTATAGTTCTCCTATAAACTTAAAAAACAAAAATTCCAATAATACAAGTTTTAAATAACACTACATGAAATTGCATCATATCTCAAAAACTATTAAACTTACAAAGCTGTGGTTTGGCTTCAATTGTTTGAAATTTAATGCACTTTAAAAATGATAATAACAACTAATGTCAAAGGCCCATATTTTTTGAATTAAACTGCAAAAACTGAAAAATGTCCGAAAATTTTGAAGTTTTTCTCGTATTACTCAGGTGGCACAACTTTTTTTTGATTGCAAAATGTGGTTTCACACTCTCCTAAGGGGTCCAAATAACATACCAAAAATGCAGCGTTAAATTCGCGTTTGCGAATTTAATGTGAAATTTGACTGGACTATTACTGCAATTTTTGTTTTTTTACGATTACAAGAAAACTACAAGGGTTACTGACCCCGTACCGCGCTTAAATGAAAGGTAATTAAATGTGCTAAAAATCAATTTATCACAACTTTTCTCTAATCTTGAGCGGTTAAGCCGATATTCGGCTTTAAACATAAGCAAAACTGAAAATTGTAACATTTGTGAAAATCTTGTACATTTTTCAATCATCATATCTCAAAAACTATTAGAGATACAGAGCTGCAAGTTGGCTTTAATTGTTTTAAATTTAATGCACTTTAAAAATGCTATAAGCAACTAATGTCAAAAAGCCCATAGTTTTTGAATTAAACTGCAAAAACTGAAAAAAGTGCGAAAATTGCGCAGTTTTTCTCGTACTACGCGGGAAGCACAACTTTTTTTTGATTGCAAAATGTGGTTCCGCACTCCCCCAAGGGGTCTAAATAACATACCAAAAATGCAGGAATACTTTACGTTTTGCGATTTAAGGCCTTTTTTTTGTCTTTATTGACTGGCCTATAAGCCCAACTTTTATTTATATATTTTTTCTGAAGGCTTCCGCGATTGGGAAGTTTTTTCATACTTCTAAAGAGAGAGAGAAATGAACTGTATTAAATGTAGGGGCGGGACTGGGAGACCTATCTGCCCTCTGTATACGGACGTGTACATAATATATAATAAAAAATACAATGAATTGATCATATTCCAGTATTCCGAAATTGCAAAAAGAATAATTAAATAAGTTGTTACTGCACCCATTATCTAAAAAATATATATGAATTATTTTATTATCCAATAAAAAACAATATTTATAAAAACCTTACCGAATATATTAGAGGGTAGTCATAAGTGAAGAAAGAGCAAGCAGTGAATTTTATTTTAGAATGAAGAAGCTGCAGAGAGAAAACTTGCCACTGAAATAAATACATGATTAGATTAGTTGAAATATAAGCGAGATTTGAAATTTATTTATCATTTAAAATTAACATCTATATGGGCCGGTTAAAGCACAAGTGGCGTATAAGTCCAGTTTCGCTTGTTTTGAGGTAAAGAGAGGGTTAACTAGAATGTTTATATAAAAATCAACATTGCACATTTTAATATTTTATTTATTAAAAACTCCAGTAACAGGACTGGGATATACACAATTAGTGAATTAAATAGAACAAATTTTTCTCTACACGGTATCATATGTCTAACTCAAAAATATAAAAAAGTGGAGTTACACCACTTGTGCTTTAATGGGCTCATATATGGCCGGGTCATGTGATGGGGTGTTAAATAAAAGACCATAAAATTTAAAGTTAAGCAAAGAATATAATTTTAATACAAAAATTATAATTATTTTTAATTAAAAATAACTAAAACAAAAAAATTTAAATTTAATTTTAATTACAAAAATAAAAAAAAAAAATATAAATAAATCAAAAAAAAAAAAAAACTTTAATGTTGATTTTCTCAAAACTCGATGTTTGGTCTTTGACACACCATTGCATAACAGGGTCCATATATAATCCGCTAATGTCCGTCTGTCTGTCGGTCTGTCTATCACGTTCTATTTAGGCAACTTCCCATTGGAATTTTGAAATGAAATTTTATATGCTAAAAGAGGACCTTCTCGGGATTACAGGAAAATTATTTTCATCCGAAAATTCCTATAACTTTTTGAGTAATTAATTCTTAAAGTTACGATTTCTTACTAGGAATTGAGCTAGGAGGTTGGAATTTCATATTTAAGTTAGGCACCTTCCTGGAGCGTGAAAATAAGCTTTTAATCAAAATCGGCCAAAGAGTAATAGTACTTTACTGAGGTACTTTTTCAGTTTTTTTTTCGATTTTCACAAAATTTGTTTTAACGATTTTGATTAAAATTCAAAAATCACTAAATATATGTTGACACATTGACACAATAAATCTGGTGTGACAAGCACAGGACACAACTTTCGATTACCAAGGGTAAGAGCAAGTTGTGTGCTGTGCGACCAGTCACACCAGATTTTTATTGAGAGGATAAATAGAAAAAGTTAAATTGGAATGGGAAAATACCCATCTTTCCTCTTTAATATACAATCCAAGCCTAGACATACTTTCACCTAATATAAATATTTAACGAAAATAAAGTTTAGGTAATTATAAGTTGGCCTAACCAGTCAACGGGGTGCCAAATTGGAATTCAGCATAGCATAATTTAAGGAAGCAATTTTAAAAATGGTACGCAAAATTTTTAATAAGGTTGGGAAAATTTACTTGAGAATAAATGTTGTCTTGAAAATCAAGGTTTCAATAACCTCCAAAAAAAAATAATATACAGAAAAATTCAATTTTTTTGGCTTACTTCTTTTAAAAATGGATTTTTCGTTTGAATTATCACTCGCTTAACTATTTTAGGTGTCTGATTTGCCTGGAAAAAAAGAAAATATTTAATTAATTAATTTTTTATAAACTAGTAAATAGGTGGAAAATTTGTAAAATGGCCTTAGATTCTCTAAATGCTAACCCAATTTATCCAGCCTAATTATGGTTCTACATAAATAAGCGTGTCAGCCTCAGGAAAGACTCTGAGGTCTTGGTTCCTCTTCCCTCTATCGAAAAATAATTTCATATAAAAGTTTATTTGCCATCCATGAAAATAATTTAATTTACTTAATTTAACGGATTTTTTATTTAAAGAATCAAAGGAAGGTTTCGTTTTCTTCATCTTTCCACTCCCTATTTCATAAATTTTAGTTTCCCCCCCATACTCTGTTAAACTACTGATTGAGAATATAGACCTAAGTAATATCAAATCAATCAAAATTACCTGATTAGAACACCAAGTGAACACAAGTATTAGGATTAAAAAGCGTCCGAAATTCAAAAATAACCATATGACTTGATTCCAAAATTCTGCAGAATTAAATTTCATGACAGCTATCAATGCGTATATATCACAAGTAATCCATAGGAAAGAAGATCCACTAAAGAGTAAAAAGTTGTCCGTGGTAACAGTAATTTATTTTTAATCCTAGATCGCAAAGAGTTTCATGGCGCTGTGCTGCCTGCATCTGAAAAAAGAAGAATTTGATTATCTTTTTTTTAATATATATAATATACTGACAAAAAACTAAGTTAGAGTAAATATGCCTTAGTGTAATCTATTTCATGAAGCCAATGCTAACTAGAGAGGGGCGGAATCAAAGGAAGTATCAAAAGATGGGATAATGTGACAATAACAATAATAAATAAGAAAATAGCAAATTCATATTATCTATATACAGTATATATAATTCCCTAATACTGTCTGTCACGCTGTTTGGGGAACTTCCTCTCTTAGAATTTCAAAACGAAAATTTATATACTTAAAGAGGGCCTTCCAGGGAAGGCAGGAAAATTGTTTTCGTTCTGAAATTCCTACAACTTTTTGAGTTACGATTTCTCTTATAGGAATTGTATGAGGAAACATTTATCATAACTGTTTGATGATGAAGATCGGGGCAGCCTGGTGGATATTATTGAGAAAGATGAATGAATAAACCGGGAGCTGATGTTCAGACAATTTATTTGGTTCATTATAGACTTATAGCGGAAGGAATTAAACCAAATAAATTGCCTGAACATCAGCTCTGGATTTATTTATTCATCTTTCTCAATAACTGTTTGACCAATTTCAAGTCAAAATTTCGAAATAAGATATGTAATATTATTATATATATATATTAGGAGCCGACCGAATATTCGGTTTCGGTTACGATTTCGGCCAAAAAGTAGCCGAAACCAGTCTGAAAAAATGGGATGAGACTCGCATGCCAAAAAAAAAGGCCAAATGATTTGCACTTGGGGGAGAAAAATTTTAGTCTCCCAAAAAAAAGGTAAAATGATTTTCACGTGAGGGAAAAAAATTCAAAAAAAAAAAAAAAAAAGGTAAAATGAAAAAAAAAATTTTATAGAAAATACAAGTTTCGGTTTCGGCTGAAAATCTTGTTTCGGTCGGACCCTAATATATATATATTAATAATATAATTTATGTAGAGTAGAGTAAAAATAGTCCAGTCCTCAAATACATATTTGAGGAGCCTAAAAAGTTTTTGAAAATTTCTCCCAGTCAAAAGCATTAAGCCCTATCTCTTTTTGAAAAATCAATTACAATTAATTTTGATAATAAAATAATTTAATGTCTCAAATGAATAATTATAATATTCTCTTTTAAATTTTTTCCTTTAATTGACAATCATAGAAATATCTTTTAAAGAAATTAATATAATAAAGAGAACCCATCCATCATTTAAAGACATTTTTAATTAGATTAATAGTTACTTAAATAAATAGTGTGAAAATTGAATTATTTAATGTATGCTTGATGTTTTTTGCATTAGTTAATTTTATCATCCTGATAAATGAGTAGATTATAATATAGAATAATAAGAAAGGTGAGATTAATTATATTAAAATCTTACCGGTTTAATAATATCGGAGCACAAATGACTTTTACTAATATCGTTATTCAATCTTTTGAAATAGAATCCAAGTGGAATGATTTTAATCATGACATGGATAATAAAAAGAGTGACAACAATTTGATTTGCTAAATAAGCTAAGACATACCAACCGGCTCGCTGTAAAAATTTGCTATTTTAAATTCTTTAAATTTATAATATTTTTTTAGAATTTTTTTATTTCGGTTATTAATCAATTCTAAACCAGTGGCGTCATTTCAAATTTTTTCTTGGGAGGGGGGGGGGGGGGAGGGGGGGGCAAATTTTTTTTTCTCTTGGGAGTGCAAACTTTTTTTTCTTAAAATTTATTTACAAAAAGGTACTCTAATTTGGCCAAAATATTTAATTAATTGTTTAATTTTTGTACAGTTTATATACTCGTAAATATATTTTGATATAATATTGAGATGATGGCTGAACTATTAGCAGATATGAGTAGGGATGGCAGCCAGGAAAGAAATCAGACAAAAAATTCAATCAATTTTTATCTAATTTTATTACAATTGCTGACGTTTCGGACGCAAATCGCGTCCTTCCTCAGGACCTATGATCAATGAGACAAACATGTATGTAATAAAATTAGATAAAAATTGATTGAATTTTTGTCTGATTTCTTTCCTGGCTGCCATCCTACTCATATCTGTATTTTGATATATTTTATTAAGAATAATATAAAATTTTAAAAAAATCAGAGCCCTTCGGGAGGGGAGCAAATGCCCCCTCCTGCCCCCCCCCCCCCCCCAAATCACGCCACTGTTCTAAATCTTATTCAAGGTAACTTTTCAGAGAGAAGAGATGAATATATATTGGGATTACCAAAGAAATGAATTTTTACTTTCTTTTTCCTATACATACTGTATATAGGGGGGAAAGTATTACAATCAGAATATTTTTAATAAGACAGATCTTTGGATGGTAGTTTATTTCAAATAATAATAGAATATTAAGCCATCTCACAAATCGAACTGAAAGGATGTAGTTGGTCGTTTGAGCTAAGTTTTAGTGATATTAATTAGGTCTCTAAACAAGGGCGGATCCAGGGGTGTTTCTCGGGGGGGGGGGGTAATCTGGTGTGACTGGTCGCACAGCACACTATTTTTTCTTAATTTCGGTAATTTAAAGGCGCATTCTGTACTTGTTTGCCAGAATATAAATACAAATCAAATCTTTAAGTATTAATTTTTAAAATTTTACATTGAAAATAAATTTTTTTGCGAAAAAAAGGTATTTTTCAAATCTCGGGGAGGGGGGGGGTAATTACCCCCTTTAGCCCCCCCCCCCCTGTATCCGCCCTTGTCTCTAAATTATTTTGTTTTTAAAAAAAACCTTAGTAAGTAATAACCAGAATTAATTCCTAAATAGAAATATTTAAAGAAGAGTAGTATAGATAAAATTTTTGCAAGTTTATAAAATTCCTTACCGGCAAAATAAAATCCGAGCAGAATAAAGTTTTATGTATATCATTATTGAGTCTTTTAAAATAATATCCAAGTGGAATAATCTTAATTATGATATGAACAGAAAATATAACGAAAACTATATTATTTATATTGTAACAGTATGCGATCCAACCTCCGCGCTGAAAAAATTAAACTTTAATGTTTTTTACTAATCTTTTTTTAGATAAAAAAATATTAGTGAAAAACACAGAAATGACAGAATTTTTGTTTCGGTTGCTCTTTTCTCTAAAATTCTAACTAATTGGAGCTTATGTGAAATCGGTGGAAGTTTGCGAACATTGACCTATGTGAAAGGGTCTGGGAAGCGCCAAATCACACATCATCTCTCATAAATTTTAAATAGTTATAACAAAAACACGTAACTGAAATTTACCGAAATGAAAATTCTTTTTATTCTAGATATAATAGAGTTAAAATTTGAATATTTACTTTATATAATAATGTAGGTTCTGTAAATCTTAAAATCTCAGTTATCACAACAATTAAAATATTAAGTAATATATATATTAGGCCAAGTTTTCGTGTTCGATTAAAGCCAGGAATTTCTTGATTAGTTCCCAAGTCATTTAGTGAAGATAAACAAGAGAGTTCAATTTCTCGATTTAAAAAATTTTCAATTGCGTACACAAATGTGAATAATGATTCAACACCCTAAAAAATTGTATATAAAATTATATATTAAATAATGTATATTTCATATAGATTAAGGTGGGGCAAAGATAGTAGTTTTTTTTTTTGGGATTTTTTTTTGACCTTTCTATGAAAGATACAATAAAGATTAGAACATCCCCTGAAAGCCTGATATCTTGACCATCTTATATAATTTTATAGGTTTCCAAATCAATAACATAAGAATAGCAGAGGTGTCTAAACAAAAATTTGTATTTGCGGACCTTTGCCCCGCCGAGTGGGGTAAAGATAAGCACAAGCGGCAATATTGCTGTTTACGCTGCAATATTTCAGCAGTGTTGCTGCAATATTGTCAATATTGTGCAAGATTGGCAATATTACTGCAATATTCCAGGCTGTCTGAGTACGGACATTTGCCCCGTCGACACCGCGGATTTTTGCCCCATTTAACTATTTTCATCGAAGTGGAACAAAAAATTTTTACTGTTTAGACGAAAATAGTTTTAAAATAAATATTTATTTAGGGGTATCAACTAGCAATCAAAGACATTAAGTAGTTAGAAAAGTTAAAAATGAGGGCGTGGACTTTTGCCTCGCGTGGATCTTTGCCCCACCCTACTCTATAGCAGTGTTTCCCAAACTTTTGAAGTCCACGGCACCCCAAAAGTGCGTGGGGAATAACATTACACACTAGGGGCACCCCTTGCTTTTATTTCCCCTAACAAAACGAAATTTGTTCCGCCCTACGCAAACATTTTTTCCCTTCCGTGAAAAATCATTTTTACCTTTTTTTAGCAAAGATAAATTTTATTCCGCAGACCGGAAATTTTTTGCAGCTTATGTTAAAATCATTTAACCTTTTTTTTTGCAAAACTTTATTTTTTCCGCCTCTTTATTAATTTTTTTTTTATTTTTTTGATTATCTAAATATCTCCGGCACTTGAGGCCGGGGCACACAGGTTGGGAACCACTGCTCTATAGGGTAAGAGAAAGCAAAAATAAAGGGTCAAGGATTAAGCCGAGCGCACAACTTTGCCCACCCACTATTCAAAGAAATAACGCAACCCGTTCGTTTATTTATTTTGATTTTGCTCTGTCGCTATGAAAAATTTTTAAATTTAAATAATTTTTTAACAAGTTTTTTACAACAAATATTATATATCATTTTAGTCAGGAGAAAGTCTAGTTTCTGAATATATATAAAAAAAAAAAAAAAATAGGTTATGTAAGAGAAAAATATTGCCCCCCCCCCCTCTAGAGCGCCCCCTAATGGTCCGATGTTTACCAAAAGATTTTCAGTTCTTGGCCTTTACCTCTAGTTTATGTATGCAAAATTTCAAAACAATTGAACAAGTTTTTGAATTTTCGTTGACGAAAAAAATTACCTCAGACGCACACACAGAAATTTTCCACAGAAATTATTCCAAAACGCATTTTGGCAGCTTCAGAAAAATTTCGATTTTTTTTTACGATTTCATAAACTTTATCTACCCAACTTATGGTGGGTGGGCAAAGTTAATATTATGCGAATCAATGTAAACAAAAACTCATGTTTTTTGCAAAATGAGGGGGTAAATTGTTTTTAAAATGCTTAAACATTCTGTACTACAGTAATATAATTTTTGCATGACATATAACTAAAGGTTCTAAGGCCCGGGTTGGGGATGCATATTTGGTAGTAACCAGCTGTTTTGATATTCTGCTAACCATGTGCTCCCGCGAAGAATTTTCCAGTGAGCAAGGGGGAGTTTTTTTTTTATTTGGAAATGAATGCATAATGTCTTAAGATCTTTAATTTTTTTCTTGATTGTGATGACTTTTCCAAATTTTGAAACACAAACAAGAGTTAATCACTTCGTTTTTATTCCCTTTACATGAGTGTAAACCAGGGGTGGCCAACCCAAATGATCTTGCGGGGAATATGGAAATGCATCATAACTCAGCGGGCCGCATATAAAATTACATATCTCCATATTTAGACCCACTAGAGACATAAATACTGTAAAACGTTTCGAATATTCTGCGGCCGAAACGTTGTACAGTATTTATATTTTTAATAAATAATTAATACAAAATGTGGTCTATAATTAAAAATTCTCCTAATAGTAATAATTCAAACCACAAAAAGCTTTTATAAACTCACTAGAGACATTTTGAGATAAAAAAATAAAATAAAACAAAATATTGCAAGGAGTAATGGCTGAATGTATAATTTATAATGAAAAGATAAAAGCCGCCAAAGCAAAATAACGACAATGTCGACGTTTCGGTCGATTCTTCTTTCATCAGGACATGCGTTTTGTTTGCCTCAAGATTAGAGGGGCTTTTGACTGAGTGATATCAACCGACTAGGTCAGAAGCTGACCCTCTAAGCTCGAGGCAAACAAAACACATGTCCTGATGAAGGAAGAATCGGCCGAAACGTCGACAGTGTTGTTCAATAAAAAAAAATATTTTTTTCTTTAATTGCTTTGGCTGCTTTTATCTTTTTTATTATAAAATAAATATATTTTGTATAAGTGCGATGAGCCTCGCGGGGCGGAAAAATATTCAAGGTGGGCCGCATGTGGAAGTGCTGAACAGTTTTTTGTTCTTTTCCACAAAAATAGGATTGAACGCTAACACTCCTTGCGCCGGAGAGGTGAGAGGAAGCAAGAGGACCTTCTCACCTGGAAAATAAATGTCTTAACGATCTAAAAGAAAAAAAATATAAATTTTAAAATAAATATATAATAGAAATGTTTTCTGTTTCATATGCACACTGGTCAGTATAGATCTTTGAACTTTATGCGCCAATTTCCAAAAAAAAAAAAAAAAAACTTCCTTTCCTTCAGACGTCCAGACTAAATATATTCGTCAAAATGAAAAAAAAAAAAAAACCATTTCATACTTGGGCAACAAACTTGGAAATTACTGTAATCGAGCTTAGATTATGATAACTGATTGACATGTCGAAAAATAAATATAAAGCATTCAAAAAAAATACAATATTTGCAAATATACTAGCGATATAAGAATATTCAAAAATTCGTTGATTGATTTTGCCTCCAATTTGGACATGAGTAAGCCCTAAAAATCTAAAAATGTGATAGTAAACTTTAAAAGATTCACAATAAACCATTTTATGCCAAAGTGAGTTTGGTATTGATCAAAATAAATTCGAGGTAACTAATATCGATTATTATTAATAAATTAAAAGCTAAGAGGAATTATTTTTTCATATAAGTGGAATTAAAGTAATTTATTGAAAATTGGAATTAATTCTGTCAATAACGATAGGATTCAGTTGAAAAAAAAGAATTAATCAAATAACATCTTTAAATGGATTATTACAAAACTTTTAGGATGCATCATAATTTGGCAAAATTGTTCGGTCTAACTCATTGTAGTGTACAGGGCCTTCCATTTCAAAGAGATATCAAAATCTCTTTCAAATGGAGTTTAAGTATTTTTATTTTTTATTTAATTTTTTATATAATAGAAATTATTGCATATTTTATTTCTCCTGTACCAACTAACACAACAAATATCTCTTTTGCAATTGCCTCAGTAAGTTTTGAAAAGACAACCAACCGTATGTTGAAAAGTATGGATCCTTATAATATTTCCAAAACACGGCCGCATGCCCGCCTTGAACATTTTTGCGGTCCGCGAGATTCATTATAATTTTACAAAATATATTGATATTTATTTCATAAATGTCTGAGCATTATTTCAAATACGGGTATTGAAATACAGTATTTGAAATAGATATGTATTTTGTATTTCAAAGTTCTAAGCATTAAAAATACTGTGAATGCTGATGTGACAGGAATAGAAATTAAAAATGAAATTACTTTATAAAGGCATGAAAAATTATCACCACTCTTATTAAATACTTGCTGGCAATTTTGTGCAGTAGAAAATTCCGTTTTAAGGAAAAATGCTTACGACCAAACTTTTTTGAATCCCAGAAAAATCATACCATGCGAAATAAAGTATTTTTGCGTACTTTATCGTTCTCGTAAAGTATAGAGTATATGTGTTCGGAGTAGTAACTGCGACATGTATAGATGTATAATAATGGGCAGGAGCAGCAAATAAAAAAACTCTGTATGTAGGTTTCAATCACCGGAGACGTTTCGATTCTTTTATTTAAGAACTATCTTCAGTCCTTAGATATACTTTTCTATTCTAAGGACTGAAGATGGTTCTTAAATAAAAATAACCGAAACGTCTTTGCTATTTGGAACCTGCATACAGAGGCTTTTTATTGGTTGCTTCAGCCCATAATTATACATCTAGAAAGTATATATACCCGAAATAACGTACAATACTTTATTAAAAGTACAGGTGGCAACCCTATTTACAATAGCTTAAAAAATGAATTTTTACCAAGATTTCTGCCACCAGAGATTGTTCAACCAAAGGCAAAGCAAAGGAGTTCCGATGTCTTGAAGGGTTTCAGGGTTCTATCAAAGATGTCTAGGAGATGTTGCACCAAAACCTTCTTTTGCAAATGAAACCACCCTGTTTGAAATAAAAATAATAATTAGTAGCATAAGAGAAATTGAAAAAAGATGCTTAATGACATTTTTTTTTTTTTCAAAAACTGAATACGACACGACTCTCTTTCGGACAATTTTTGTTGATAATAACAAAAAATATTCAGTTTTCAAAAAAACGTAAAAAAATGAAAACTTTTTAAAAATAGGTATATATGAAGGGGTGAGAAGCCAAGGGTACAAGTGACATATGTGTTAAAACTGAGTTATTTGCAGAAAACATATACTCAATGCAACAAAACGTTAGTGGGCAAGGAATTCAAGTCCAGCTCCAACAGATGCCGAGATATGGCGATAGATATATTTAATTGTACCTGGATTTGAATATACCAATTTAACTTTAAACTTAGATTTCTCAAAATTCAGTATTTGTCACTTGTACCCCTTGGCTTCTCACCCCTTCATATATATAAATAGTAAATTTAAAAATTTTTGAAAAAAAAATCTTGAATTCTTAGAACGACAAATACTTTTTTTTTAGTTTGTATTCTCTTTTTTTTTTAGATTAGTGAAAGTGTTTTAATGATTTCTTGTATATGCGAGAATTTTTATAACCGAGAATTGAATTTAAAGTGTCTTCAATTTCTCAATAATAGTGGAATTCCTTTGGAATCGTATATTTTAAATCGCATTTATAAAATATCGTATATATTTTATATTTTCAATTTTATTACAATGATAATAGGCGAAACTGGTCGTGTTTTAGCTTACAATGAATTTCGATCCGTCAAAGTAAGTTTATTTAAATTATCTAAACCAGGGGCGTATATAGAAATTTTTTTCGGGGGTCCCGAACTCAAAAATTTTTTTTGCGGGAAATTTTTTTTTTAAGAAACTATATTTTTTTCACACGAAATTTTTTGCGGAACATTTTTTCTATTGCGGAACCAAAGTTGTCCATCCTGCGGAAAAATTTGTTGCGCTGATGTCTGTATATCCCTATATATGTATATGTGTTTGGGAAATTTCGGGGGGGGGGCCCGGGCTCCCTTGGCCCCCCCTTATATACGCCCCTGATCTAAACATAGGCCTACTAATACCTTTTTTTAACATTCGAGAAAAAGCACTTATCTTTAATAAAAAAAATTTAATTAAAAAAGCATTGATATATATAAATCTAATATTAATTTTATTAAAAGATGTCATATTTAAACAAACGATAGCATTGATAGATTGAAATAATGATTTTATAAGTCTTTTAGCCCTGTATATATCTAAGAAAATAGTAAACATCAAAAAAATATTTTTTGAAAGACTAATTACCATTTTTTCCTTTTAAGAAGGGTTACATCTTTTCTGTTTTAAAATTCCAACATTAATCACCCATCATTGCTGGATCCCTTCGTTCTTGTTAGCGAATTTCCATTATTCTGGTATCTTTGTGGAACCTTTCACCCTGCTTGTTGCCGACAGCGTCCAAATTCCTAGTAAAAAACAAAACGTTTGGTTGCTATATGTCATTAAAAATTCACTTTATTTATCATTTTTTCCTAGGAATTTGGGCGCTGTCGGCAACAAGCAGGGTGAAAGGTTCCAGGATCCACAAAGATATCAGAACAATGGAAATTTGATATGAAGGACGATGGGATCCTGCCATGATGGGTGATTACTGTTGGATTTTGAACAGAGAAGATGTGACCCCTCTTAAAAAGAAAAAATGGTATTAGAGTCTTTCAAAAATATTTTTTTTATGTTTGCTATTTTCTTAGATATATACAGGGTTAAAAGACTTGTGAAATCATTTTTTCAATAAATATTACATGTAACCGTTTGTTTAATATAATAAAAAAACCTTATGTCCTATAACTTTTTTAAAGCCATTTTCGGATTTAGATAGGTTCATTCTAAAATAATATGTTATTCAGCCTTGTGTTATTAAAAAAAAAAGGGTCGGACTAAGCCGAGCGCACAACTTTGCCCAGGGGATTAGAGGGGTGGTGCAGGTGGTAACACACCGGGGTTTCAATAGACAGACCCGGGTTCGGGTCTATAAAGGGCAAAATTTTTCATTTGGATACCAAATGACTTAAATAAAAATGCCTGGACCCCACAATTGATATATTAAACATACTGATTATCGTAAAAAGTCTTAAATGGCCTCAGTTGCCGAAAAGACTGTGTGAATGTGTGTGAATGTGAGTGTGAATGAGAAAAAGTGTGAATGTTTTTAAAAAAAAAAAAAACTTTGCCCACCCATTATTCAAAGAAATAAAGCAACGCGTTTGTTTATTTGTTTTATTTTGCTTTGTTGCTATGCACAATTTTCGAATTTAAATGATTTTTCAACAAATTTATGACAAATTAGGATTCAAATATTATATATCTACAAAAAAAATTATAGGTTATATGAGAAAAAAATATTGGTCACCCCCTCTAAAGCGCCCCCTAATGGCCCGATGTTTACCAAAAGCTTTTCAGTTCTTGGCCTCTACCCCTAGTTTATGTGTGCAAAATTTCAAAACAATTGGATGAATAGTTTTTGAGTTTTCGTTGACGAAAAAAATGACCACAGACACACACACAGACATCATTCCAAAAACTTCTTAAATGGATTCAGGGGACCTCAAAACGCATTTTGGCAGCTTCAGAAAAATTTCGATTTTTTTTACTATTACATTAACTTTACCTGCCCAACCTATGGTTGATGGGCAAAGTTAAAAATTTTTGTAAAATAAAGTTAAAAAATTTGTTTTCTTTTTTTTAGGCTATTAATTGGCTAACATTAGCCTATGAATTAAATCAACTACTAATTGTTATATGGATTAATGAGCTTTTGATTAAAATAATCCCACTTGGGTATTATTTTAAAAAATTGAATAACGATATTAAAAAAAGTGAAATTTGTAAAGACATTATTAGACCGGTAATTTTTTTTTTTTTTTTTACTTCCAAAAAGGTTACCAAAGAAAAAATAACGGTCCTCGCCCCTCAAAGTCTTATATGGCCTACAGATGCCGAATAAGACTGTGTGAATGTGTGTTCGAGCTGTGAGTGTGAATGGGAACAAAGTGTAGAGTGTTTAAACACAAAAAATCGATTATTTCAATATATACAGTATATAAGATTCTTTAATACTTGAATGTTTTTTCTTTTTTAATTTATCATTAATTATCCAAAACATTGAATGAGATATTAATTAACATTATAGCCATGAATATTATGAAAAATGATTGGTGGCAGAACCCTAGATATCTAGATTTTCCTAAGGAAAGATCTGTTAATTTCTCCAATCGAAAAAAAACAAAAAAAAAAAAAAAATTATATCTGTCCCCCCCCCCTATCCGAATAAACATGTAAAAATATAATTTATAAAGCTATGTCTCTATTATTATTTTTGCAGTTAAAAGCGGCCCAGCATCATGAGATACTATGTGAATTGGGAAGAAAAATTAATCGCTGTTATAATATACAACTCCTGGTATTTACTTGTTATACTTTTTTTTGGTTAACATGTGATATTTATGCTTTAATAGTGGAAATATCATTTAAATCGATTTTGTTTGGACATCAAATGATTTGGTTTTTTGTTAATTGTTCTCGTTTTATGGTACTGATTGGTGCAAGCGCTTGGTGCAGTGCTCAGGTAAAAAACACTAGCCATTAAATTTAATTCTTTCTTTAAATTTTTTATTACAATATTATTTTACAAAAATTTTTCTCTCATATTTCCGAAAATTCCTGTGCCCGTAATCTATTGAGAAAGAAAAGCTGACATTCTGTTTATCATTCGATCTGCGATGCCATCGTTATGTAACTAAAGGGGCTTCAAATTGACCTGCAATTATAGAACAGACTAAGCTTATAGAAGATTTAGTAAATGTGAATAGCTGGGAATCATAGATTAGGACGATAAGAAGAAGAAAACCAGCTTCTTTTTTCTCTCTCACCACTTCAATTTATTTGCAAATATTTCGGCTCCAATTCACGGGCTATCTTCAGTGCATATATGAATTTTTGGAGAGAAATTGTCAACATTATAAAATATTTGAGAATTGCACTGAAGATGGACCCTATATAGGAGCCGAAATATTTGCAAATAAATTGAAGTGGTGAGGGAGAAAAAGAAGCTGGTTTTCTTCTCCTTATCGTCCTAGACTAGAAGAAATCTAAATTTAGTGTCATAATTTTATATAAAAAAGATTAAAGATATAGCTTATAAAAAAGTGAGAAATGTATTTCTTTGCAATTTAATAATTAATGTAATAAAGGAACAAAGGGAGAAAACTTTGGCTATCTAATGAATAATGAGACGTTTGGGAACACTACGACCTCTATGATTCCCTCCATGTCCCCTTTATAATATCCTTCTGCTCCTCCCTTTCAGGATGGTCTGATGCCCCCCCCCCCTCTCCAGCCAAATTCCCTAGTTAGTTCATGCTCTTTTTTTTTATTTCGTTGGTAGAGCTACAGTAGATATAGCTATATAATAATGTAATACAGTCGACTCTCGGTAATTCGAAATCCAAGAAACCACAAGAAAATTCGAATTGAACAGTTGGTGAATTATCAAGAAGAGAAAAGAAAAAAATCTGGTATGACTGGTCGCACAGCACACAACTTTATCATACCTTCGGTAATCGAAAGTTGTGTTCTGGGCTTGTCACACCAGATTTTTTGTATTGATATATATTTAATTTCCACCGATAGAATTCAAAATGTAAAATTTATAAACATTGGCAAATATTTATATTTTGTTACCATGTTAACTATTTCTGCTTTTTCCTATCAAGTACACAAGAGTGGTCTTTATAAGATTTCAAGGGCAAAATGAGAATATACCATCAAGAGAAAAGATATTGGACAACCCCCTCACCTCTACCTGAATTTAGAGCCTTTTGAGATATGTATACAGGGCCGTAACTAGGCAGATGCAACAGGTGCACCGTGTATCTGTTGCATCTGCCTAGTTAGGCCCTGTATACATATTTCAAAAGGCTCTAAATTCAGGTAGAAGTGAGGGGGTTGTCCAATATCTTTTCTCTTGATGGTACATTTGAAACAACATGTAAAAAATAATTGATTTGTGAATTTTAATCATAATTGTTCCACGGCCGCGATAATTTTTTTCGGATTAAGCTGGGCTGAGAGGAAAATATTGTTAGAAAAAATTCGAATTATAAACAGGGTAAGTTCGAATTATGGAACGTTCTCTCCTACTCTTGTTACGAAAAGTATTTTAAGTTATCGATCGTAACAAAATAAATAGGATTTTTTTCGATTTACTGAAGTTTATTTTACTGCTGAAAAATTCGAATTATCGAGAGTCGACTGCAATTATGATATGAGGCCATCAGCGCCAGAACGGCCTAACCTACATTTCACTTTTTTGGTTTTATGCCTCTATTAAATCGTGATGGTCTGATGCCCCCCCCCTTCCACCTCCAGCCAAATTCCCTAGTTAGTTCATTCAGAAATTCCGAGGCAGTAATGTACTACTGTATCATGAGAAGTACTGTAATACTCTGGAATTCACGATTTAATAGATACTAAGGCATAAAACCAAGAAAGTGAAATGTGGGTTAGGCCGTTCTGGCGCTGATGGCTCCATATACAGTATAATATTTTCGTGCTTCGAGTTTAAAATTTTTTAAATTAATATTTTTTCAGGCAAACGGAACTTCTCTAAAAGTTCATCAAGTGATGATCAATGCTCAGGGAATATTTTTAAAAGAGGTATTAAATTAAACTGTTTATTATTTTTATATTGATTTTGATATATTAATCAGTGGTTTGTTCTTGTCTCAAGTTAAAGCTATTTTCATTGCAACTAATTCATACAAAATTCAACTTTACTGCATTGAATTTCTTTCCTTTTGATTTGACTTTGATATACGCGGTAAATTTCTTTTATTTTACGATATTTCAATATGACAGATAAACAATTTTTCTACCAATTTTTCAGATGGTTGGTGGTGTGACAACATATTTAATTATTTTGATTCAATTTCAATCGTTTGATAGTAGAAAGGCTTCACATTAATGTTTATAATTTACTAATAAAAAAATTAACTATGTAAAAATGAATTGTTTTTTATTTGTAAAGCCTTAAATTAATGTATAAAATCCTCATTTCCTACAAGATTGATTAGCCCTGGTGCAAGTAAACCATAAGATTCATGGGCGTAGCCAGACTTCTTGTTAGGGGGGGGGGGGGGGGGGGGGGCCAACCCCTCGTTAGGTCGAAAGAGGGGGGGGGTTTGCAATTAATATATACATAGAGTATTAATTATTTATTTAAATAAAAAAAAAAATTAAATTAATGTAGTGAATTGGGGTGTTAAAAAAAAATTTCCAATGGGAAATATATATATATATATATATATATATATTTTTTTTTTTAAATTTTTAGGACCAGCCAGGGGGGAGGGGGCAACGGCCCCCCTGCCTCCCCCTGGCTACGCCCATGATAAGATTCACAATAAACCATTTTATGCCAAAGTGAGTTTAGTATTGATCAAAATTAATACGAAGTAACTAATATAAATGAAATATCGATTATTATTAATAAATTAAAAGCTAAGAGGAATTTTTTTTTTAATATAAGTGGAATTAAATTAATTTATTAAAAATTGGAATTAATGTTGTCAATAAAGAAAGGATTCAGTTGAAAAAAAAAGAATTAATAAAATAACATCTTTAAATGGATTATTACAACACTTTTAGGACGCATCATAATTTTGCAAGATTCTTCGGTGTAACTCATTGTAGTGTACAGGGCCTTCCATTTCAAAGAGATATCAAAATCTCTTTCAAATGGAGTTTAACTATTTTTATTTTTTATTTCTTTTATTATATAATAGAATTTATTTTATATGTTATTACTCCAAAACCAGTTACCACAACAAATATCTCTTTTGCAATTGCCTCAGTAAGTTTTGAATTATTTATTAGTTAAAAAGATATATTGGAAAATATGGATCCTAACAATTCTTACAAGAAAAATTGGAATAGTAAGATTAATGTTAAAGTTGTGGCTGTGGAGTTCTAATGAAGGATGTTTAGAGGCAGAAGCAGCCAGAAAATAATGCCCTGAATGCTTTATCAATTAGCCGGTGCATTTATTATGCTCCATTTTCAGTCCTTTTATCGATAAGATTATAGAGTTGGTCCAATAATAAAGTATATATAAACATCGTCTTATAAATAGTAAACTATTACTGTATATAATAGAGATTGAAGAAGGAGCATAAACGCACCGAAACGTTTCCAGCTAATCGGTAAAGCATTTAGAGCATTATTTCTTGGTTCCCTCTACCTCTAGACATCCTTCACTAGAATAGAATCTCTGTTGAGAGATTGTAGAAAAAAAATAATAATAAAATAATAGAAAGAGGCTCGAATAGCCTAGTGCTGTGCTGTGGATTAGTCCCGGCGCTCAGAGGTTACAAAACCCGGAAACGTGGCCAAAAGCCTAAAAATATCGTTTCAATTTGGGGACTTTTAAGCATCTAAATATTTTTATTAGTTACTTTACTGTTAGAAACGAGCGTGTTTGATAATCATATGCACATATATGGCTCTCAAAATCTGAGCGTCGAGGGTACAGTGAGCGCCACAATTAAGTCCCCACCTGATAGCTTTAGCCTTAAGTATATGGTATAGGATATGGCGTATAGTGAAATAATTTTAATTACCCAAAAGGGAAAACGTAAAATCTGGTACAGATAATTTTATTTTACCTTTTCAAATTTAAAATTATTTCACCATATACTAACATATACTTAATGTTGAAGCTATCAGGTGGGGACTTAATTGTGGCGCTCACTGTACAGGAGGACTTTTGGTAAGGAGGTTAGGATGCCTGTGGGCATTTTCCCATAATTATAAATTTTACATCTTGAAATTCGAATGTACCTTAGGCTGAACGCATACCAATCGAGCAAAAACGTTTTCAATCAAAATGTTATGTCCAAAAGCAAAACGTTAAGCACGAAACCAACGCACACTGATCGAGCAAAATGTTTTGCCATCGAGCATTTTGCTTCGAGAGCCATGTGGATACCAAATATATATATAAGAATGCCTGGACCCCTAATATGTTAATTAAAAAATCATGAATAACGTTTAGTCTTATATGGCCTGTGTTGCCGAGAAGCCTGTGTGTATGTGTGTGTGAATGTGAGTGTGAATGGGAAAAAGTGTGAGTGTTTTTAAAAGTTATAAAAAAAAAAAAATTATTTTGATTTCAGTAGGCAGTTTGCTTCCAGTAATGTTTTGCTCGATGCCAACGCACATCGATCGAGCAAAAACGTTTTCGGCAAAACATTTTGTTCGATGATGTCGAAACATGTCCAATTGTGTTTTGTCCCTTCGGTGTGCGTTAACCCATAGAAAAGCATTGAAAAAACAGTTTTAGGCAAAAAAGTTTTGTTCGAAAACGTTTTTGCGTTCAGCCTTACTGTTGGAAACTAAATATATTTCGACATAAAAAATCTGGTGTGACAAACCGAAGGTAATTTCAGAGAGATTAAATAATGTTTTCGACTTTTGACCAAGTTTTCGTAATTTGGAACCATTACGCGTCGGTGCATACTTTTTTTTGAGGTTCAACTCCCAGCGGTGCCTACTTTTTACAGACTTAATAAACGTAAATTAGAATATTAATGTTGCTAAATCAATTCATTCTATTAAGATTTTTATCTACAATAGCTTAATAAAATGAGAGTGAATTTTTACCAAGATTTCTGCCACCAGAGATTGTGCAGCCAAAGGAGCTCCGATGTCTTGAAGGGTTACATAGTTCTATCAAAGATGTTACACCAGTCATGACGACCACTCTGTTCGAAATAAAAATAATAATTAGTAGCATGAAAGGAATTGAAAAAAGAAACTTAACGACATTATTTTATTTTTATTTTTTCAAAAACTGAAAAGTTTTTGAGATAATTAACGAAGAAAACGACCCATCCGGGCAATTTTTCGTTCATAAAAACAAAAAATATTCAGTTTTCGAACAAACTTGAAAAAATAAAAACTTTTAAAAATAGTGTATTTAGTAAATTTAAAAATTTTTGAAAAACCTCTTGAATTCTCAGAGCGACATATACTATAATAGTTTTTTTCATAATATGTATTATCATGGGCGTAGCCAGCGGGGGGCAGGGGTGCAGTTGCCCCCCCAGGCTTGTCCTGAAAATTGTCTAAACAAATATATTTTTTTTTCCGTTGTGAATTTTTTTTTTAATGAGCTTATATAAAGAAAATAATTAATAATAATAATAAATTAATAATCTATGTATATATTAATTGCAAATCCCCCTCCCGCCCTTTAACGAGTGGTTCCCCCCTAACAAGATGTCTGGCTACGCCCATGTTGTACCGTATTCTCTTTTTTTTTTAGATTGGTGAAAGTGTTTTAATGATTTCTTGTATATGTGAGAACTTTTATAACCGAGAATTGAATTTAAAGTGTCTTCAATTTCTCAATAATAGTGGAATTCCTTTGGAATCGTATGTTTTAAATCGCATTTATAAAATATCGTATATATTTTATATTTTAAATTTTATTACAATGATAATCGGCGAAGCGTGTCGTTTTTTTAGCTATCAATGAATTTCGATCCGTCAAAGTAAGTAGGTTTATTTAAATTATCTGAACATACTAAATTAAATTCCCCAAGAGTGCCTTGCCAAATGTTTTTTTAAATATTCGAGAATAAGCACTTTGTTCTTTAATAAAATATTTAACATTGTAATTAAAAAAGCATAGATATAGCCTATATGAATCTACCAGTAAAGTTTTTTATTAAAAGACGTCATATTTAAATATTAATATTTAAAGAAAGAGTACAAGGTATCAGAGCACCTCATTCTTTAATTTTTACTTATCAAAAATATATTTATCTTTACTAAATAAAGTTGTTTTATAAATAATGTTTGTTTGTTTTTTTAGGCTGTTACTTGGCTAACAGTTGGATATGAATTTAATCAACTACTTATTATTATATGGGTTAATGACGTTTTGATTAAAATAATCCCCCCTTGGATATTATTTTAAAAAATTGAATATGGATATTAAAAAAAGTGAAATTTGTAAAGACATTATTAGACCGGTAATTTTTTTTTCACTTCTAATTAATATGTTATTTCTTTTTTAATTTATCATTAATTATTCAAAACATTGATAGAGATATTAATTTACATTTATAGTCATGAATATCACAATTAATGATTAAAGGTTAAGATATCAAGATTTTCCAGAGGAAAAATCTGCTAATATCTCCACCAATCGAAAACTAAAAAACAAGTTATATTTTTGAAATAAGATCAAAGTCGCACGGACTGAGATCAGTGGAGCAATTTTTACATATCGCTTGCTGAGAAGCCAAAGTCCAAAAATTCAATTTTTGAGTTATGCCTCCAAACGTTGTTAAAACGTCTTCTCTTTTGAGTGTTTAACAATGTAAGTGGCGAAAATATATTTCCATTCTTTGAGTATTGATTTTTGACTGGCTATTTAAATGTACAGTGTAGTCTCGCTTAGCGAGCACCTCCCATCGAGTAATTCCCATAACGAGTAAAACAAATTGTATAAAGAATGACTTGCTTAACGAGCAAAATTTCGTATAACGAGTGGCGAGGAGAGGGGAAGCGCATGTTACATCAGTCTGTGTCATGGGGGGGGGGGATAGCTCTATGGGGAGAATGTTATTGTTTCGCATAACAAGTGATTTGCTTTACGAGTATGATTCTGAAACGAATTATGCTCGTTAAGCGAGGTTGCACTTCTATATGTTTACTAAACTTTCAAACGCCTTTTCTCGAATTGTTGAAGTTCGGACTTTCGCCACTCAGCATTCTCAGCAGGCGATATGCTCGCTGTTCAATGTTAGTGACATCCATCTCGGAAAACAGTGTCTAGCATGTGTTTAGGGCCGGATCTAGGGGGGGGGGGGCAGGAGGTGCATGTGCCCCGGGCGGCAGATATCAGGGGGCGGCAATTAAAGAAAGATTTACTAAAAAAAGGTAAAATGATATGAATTTTGTATAGAAAATTTTAAGGGAGGGGGCGGCAAATTAAATTTTGGCCCCCCCCTAAAAAATCTCCTAGTTCCGGCCCAGCATGCGTTGTCTACTAGAAACTAATTTAATATGGTGGTCGCATCTCATTCTGTGTTCACCATATTTTCAAATGTATATATGGAATAACCGCAAATCAAGGGCGGATACAAGGGGGGGGGGGGGGGGGAGGAGGGTAATTACTCCCCCCCGAGCTTTGTGAAAAATATTTTTTTTTTTTTTAGGAATTAAATTTTATTTTTAATATAAAACTAAAAATTAATACTTAAAAATTTGATTTGTATTTATATTCGGGTAAACAAGTACAGAATGCACCTTTAAATTACCGAAAGTAAGAAAAAATTGTGTTTTGTGCGATCAGTCCCACCAGATTACCCCCCCCCCCCGAGAAACTCCTCTGGATCCGCTCTTGTCTCAAATGCGGTTATTCTGAAAATATAAAATAGTTGCCATGACTTTTGATTTTTGACGTTCGTATAATTTAAATGAATATGTAAGATCATATCTATAATTAATTTTACAGTTAAAAGCGGCCCAGCATCATGAAATACTTTGTGAATTAGGAAGAAAAATTAATCGCTGTTATAATATACAACTCCTGGCATTTACTTGTTATACATTTTTTTGGTTAACATGTGATATTTATGCATTAATAGTGGAGATATCATTTAAATCGTTTTTATTTGGGCATCAAATGATTTGGTTATTGATAAATGGTTCTCGTTTTATGATGCTGATTGGTGCAAGCGCTTGGTGCAGTGCTCAGGTAAAAAAACATCAGCCATTAAATTGTTAACTTATTCTTTTTATTACAATATTATTTTACAAAGATGTTTTCCCATATTTCCTAAAGTTTCTGTGTCCGTAGTCTATTGAGAAATGCTGATATTCTGTTCATCATTCGATCTCCTATGTAATTGTTTTGTAACTCTAAAAAATGTTTAAAGCATATGCTATCTCCTAGAATGAATTTTTCGAGAAGATTCATAGCAAAAGAAATGCCTCCCGATTTTAGAATACTATCCAGCAAAATTTAGTTTTAGGATTTATAATTTATTTAGGCACAAATTAAACGTAGAGAGAGTGCAATTTTTTGGGATATTGTCTTTTGATTTCTAAATAGACGCGCGACATTGTATAGTAACTGTCTATGAACAGTTTTGCAAATGTTCCTATACAATATCGTGCCTCTTGTGTACTAACAAAGTTTATGAGGGTCAACAAGGAGAATCAACAATGACCAGGATGCAATTGTCGGGAATTGTAGGAATATAACAGCCTACAGAAGAACTTCAAATCTAGTGTTAAAAATAAAAAAAAATTAAAAATATAGCTTATGAAAAAGAGGGAAATGTATTTCTTGGTAAATTAATAATGTAATAAAGATCCTTGATCTGTGGCGGCTCAGAGCTAGAGATTTTGCTTCTTGTACTAATGGGCAAGGGTTCGCAACCCGTCTCATCCGACAATTGTTAAGGTTTTGGATGCCTAGTGAAGATTGGGACGTTTCAGGTCACTACGGCCTCCATGATCTATTGTGTCCCTTTTAACATCCTCCTGCTCTTTCCTTTCTTTTTCCTTTACCAGCTAGATTCGCTCTTATCTATTAAGCAATATAATATATAAAATCTAATTAAGAAAATTTGATTCGATTTTCGTGCTTTGAGTTTAAAAATGTTTAAATTAATGTTTTTCAGGCAAACGGAACTTCTCTAAAAGTTCATCAAGTGATGATCAATGCACACGGAAAATTTTTAAAAGAGGTAGGACAATTAAACCTTTTATTATTTTTTTATAATGATTTTGATATATTAATCAGTGGTTTGTTCTTGTCTTAAGTTAAAGCTATTTTCATTGCAACTAATTCATACAAAATTCAACTTTACTGCATTGAACTTCTTTCCTTTTGATTTGACTTTGATATACGCGGTAAATTTCTTTTATTTTACGATATATTAAATTTGACAGATAAACATTTTTTCTATCAATTTTTCAGATGGTTGGTGCTGTGACAACATATTTAATTATTTTGATTCAATTTCAATCGTTTGATAGTAGAAAGGCTTCACATTAATGTTTATGAGTTATTAATAAAAAAATTAACTATGTAAAAATGAATTTTTTTTATTTGGAAAGCCTTAAATTAATGTATAACATCCTGATTTCCTAAAAAAATCT
>JAKCPI010008496.1:0-32610 GCA_023213315.1 Euborellia annulipes | reverse complement strand
GAGGGGTGGACCTCAAGAAGATCTATTAAAATCTCCACATCGAATTTTTGACATGAATCGAATACTTTCTCTCTATATATATTTATATATATATAAAGGTAAGAGAAAGTAAAAAGTTACACAATATAAAAGACAACTTCGTGTTAAGGTCTAATTTGTGGATTGTGAGTTTAAAATCTTGACAATGCTTAAATCTCCACGAATTATCAAAACCCATCATGCGGAATCTTGGTCACTTTTTGTTTTTCTTTTTAATTTTGATTTCCTTTTTCAATTATTTGATTCTGATGTAAGCCTCAGCCCTCCTCCCTCCGTATTGTGGTGTGTCCTAAGTTTGAGAGCTGCTGAATCAGATGATTTTTTTCATGACTCTCAGAGGATTTCTTCATAAATTTTGGCTGCCCTTAATGAATCAAATAAAATTTATTTCACTAATTTCTTTTTTTTTTTTTTTTGAAAAAACTTTTTTTCTCATTCACACTTACACACACATTCATACAGTGTTTTCGGCAACTTAGGCCATTTAAGACTTTTAGGATAACCGTTGTATAAATAATTATATTTATTGGGGGTCCAGGCATTCTTATTTAAGCCATTTGGTATCCAATTGGCTTAAATAAAATCATCGGACTGCCTGGGGTCCGAACCTGCGACGTTTGGTATACGAGGGTAGCACGCTAATTTCTACACCAAGCCCCGAGGGCCACTAATTTTTTAAAGTGGTTCATTAAATTGAACCTAAAAATATAGGGTACGAGAAAGTAAAATATTGGTTCATCCTACAATAATGTTTTCGTATAATGTAAATATTTACATTGATTTTCTTAAGGTGCGTACACATCTGCGCTCTGCTCCGCTCGCGAACACCATGTTCGTTGTTTTGAGATGCTCGCGAGCTGCTCGCCGCGATCTATCTCTTTGGATCGAGGCAGGTTCGTCAAAATAAATAATTTCAACGAACATGGGACGAGCAACTAACACGAGCCGCGAACTGCTCGAGAGCGGAGCAGAGCGCAGATGTGTACGCACCCCTACATGTCAGTCGCAAGATGAGGGGGCGCCTGCTGCACCGTCTTCACTGGCCTGTTGTTTCTCTTCGTCGCCCTAAACATCAGAGCCCTGAATGTCAGGCCCTATGTGCCATCTCCCCTCAACCGAAAGAAGACGAGTGCAGGGTATGCTAACCTCTCCTTGCTCGTTTGTTTACAAAATTAGTCTACCTGCCAGGCAACTTTTTTTTTTTTTTTTTTTCTCATTCACACTCACACTCACACACACATTCACACAGTCTTTTCGGCAACTTAGGCCATATAAGACTTTGAAGATAACCGTTATTTATGAATTTTTCTATATTAGGGTCCAGGCATTCTTATTTAAGCCACTTGGTATCCAGTTGGCTTAAATAAAATCATCGGACTGCCTGGGGTCCGAACCCGCGACGTTTGGTATATGAGGTTAGCTCGCTAACCTCTACACCACGCCCCGTGGGCCCAGGCAACTTTGATCTTTTGCATTTTGCATTCATTTAGAGTAATTGTTTGTGTTGCGAATTCTATTTTTTGAAATTTTAAAAATTATTTTTCACAAAGGAGTCTTCATAATCTAACAAAGATTATTTGAAAATTAAGTGACCCGATTTCAATCATCTCTCTATATATTTCTCGGGATTTCAGAGGGGAGGTGGAGGTTGGAAGTCCATGGTCCAACCCCTGGCTACGGTCCTGAATTTATTTAAACATAACACCTCGACTTTTTATTTTTAATTTTCGTAATTCAACTATATATTTTATTTAATTAGGGTCCGACCGAAACAAGATTTTCAACCGAAATTGAATTTCGGCCGAAACCGTAACCGAAACAGAAACTTGTATTTCCTCTACTAAATTCATATCATTTTGAAATAACTTGAGGAATTTAAAAAATAGAAAAGAAAATTCAATTAGCAATTCGTTTTAGGGCCCTAGACCTCTGGGCCCTGTGCGGGTGCACCTGTTGCACCTGCCTAGGTACGGCCCTGGTCTTTATGGACACTTCTAGGCAAAAGATGGGAAGGGAATTGATATTTTATATAGTAGATATAAAGGAAGTTAGGATATATTTTATAAGTAAAGAGTTGAGTTGATTTTAATGATTTTATTCAGTTGAATATATTACAAAAGTAAAAGGTGATATGTGAAGGTGATGATCCGCTGGTCCCAGCCCCCCCCCCCCTAGGCAATTTCCTTAGTTACGCCCATTCCTTACTACTTACTACTCGTGATAAATATTGGAAAAAAAAAAAAAACTATTTTAAAATTTGGAGCGATGCATTGTGCTACTAGCCACCTCAGGTATAGTCCGCTTCCATCCAACATAATAACATTTAGTCGAGAATTTTGAAATGTCTGAATAAATAAAAAATGATTTCTAATGTTTTTCATTTCTATTTTAGATATCGACTAATCGTCTTGGATGGACTTCATAGAGGAGCCGCTATTAGACATCGCCATAGACGCACAAACTTGAAGTTAAATGAGGAACTAAGGTCGACGAGATTCTTCACTTCCTTTGGATCCATTCGTTAGTGATATTAAATCTAAACATTAAAATTCTCTTGCTATTCTAAAAAACTTTTTAATGTTTTTTGGAACTTTCCAGCTGCCACAATTTTGAAGCTATCGACCTCAAATTTTTTTTAAATTAAAAATAAATTTAAAATATCTACAAATAATAGAAGCCCTTTTTCGATTTTCAAAAAAAAAAAAAAAAATTTATTTTTAGATTAATCGCATTAAATAAAAGATATTAAAAAAAAGGAGCTCTATAAGTTGTAGATAATTAAATTAGAAATCATTGTGTTAAAAAATAATTAATTTTTTGCCTTTAATTAATTAGCTGGAAAGTCTAGAATGAAATGGAACAAGTTCCGTGTATTCCAATGGGGGAACACTAACGCCATCTCTTGCCGCCTCTAGTCAATCGTGTTTTAACGGTTTTTCGAGACACGCACCTAAAGTACTATCCACTTTCTGTATTATATTTCCTTAGAAAGAATAGTTAGTGCTTTATAAGTGTTAACAACCACCTGGAATGAAATGGAAATTATTTTTTCTTTTCGTACTCAATTGCTTACAATATTTTTTTTATATTTACCATAGAAAACGAATCAATGCTTAATTCAAAAATCTCTCCAATATAATATTTCAATATCATGTTTGATTTTTGAAGTAGCAATGTAAAAAGAATCTTATATCGTATTGGATTTTTAAACCATTCGCTATGAAAAACAGCTTCATTAAATTTATCTTGCTGAAATTAAAATCAAAATTTTCAAAATTGCTATCTTACTTCCCCTTCTCGATAATTTCGCCTTCAATTAAGTTTTGGAAAATATTGCAATACATGTAATATAAATTTGTTGGTTTTCTATATGGGAAAGTAATTAAGTCTGAATTTTAGATTTTTATTCAATAGAAGCTCTCCTTTTGGCTGACATCCTCTCTTCCTGAAAATGTCTTAAGTTTTATTGAAATTTTAAATACGTAAATATTAAATTTTTCAACAGTGTCTAATCAAAATGGTTAAAAAATTGCAAACCACACCATATTTCAAAAAAAAAATTCTATTAAATAGAGGGAGAAATATAATGTTAAAATTTTAAACGTTAGAAATAAAAAAAAAAAAAATTAAATTCTTTAAAATTTATTCTTTTGATTGGAGGGGAGAGGATTGTTCAAACTTCAATTTCCCCTCCACCGATAAAGTTTTCTGACTTCAAACTATCTTCATAAATATAATAGAGTCTTGTCATTACCTGAATAAGCAAATATTCTCCACATGCACAAAAAATAAATCCTTGGCCCAAAACTGCAAAAAGGAAAAATACGACATCCAAATGAACTTCGCCATGTTTAAAATCCTAAAAAAAAAAAAAAATATAGGTCCAGTTGCGTAACCAGGAAGGGGTTTGGGAGTGAACCCCTCTCCAGGAATGAAAAAAAGTAATCTCTAAAGCTGTCGCCTATGGGCGTTGATATTAAACAAAATTAAAAATTAGCCTTATACAGCTGCAAAAATCTAAAAAAAGCATCTTATTCAAACATAGGGGGCTACATTGCCCCGAGCTCTTTAATTGTATTGTATTCATATTATTCCTTATTTTCAATTAACATGATTACGCCTTAAAAAAACTTTATAACGATCTTTTCTTGGAAAAAAGAGTATACTTACCTTTGCCAACTTGAATATCGTTGTACAAAGTCCCATTGAAGTGTAAGCAAATTGATAAAACATTATATTTGCAAAATGCTTATTGTATTGCGGAACGAATCTAAAAAAAAATTATAGCCCTATATTTTTTATTATTATTATTATTATTAGATTCAACAAAATAATTTTTTAATTGTAAATATTTTGCAAAAGTCTTCAAAATAGTAGCATAGTCAAGTAGCAAAAAATTCAAAAAGAAAAAAAATCTGACGTGACTGACCGCATTAACATAAAACTTTCCAATACCGAACCTAAGGTGTTGTGACACCAAATTTTTCTTGTGCTGAAATTAGGATCCGACCGAAACAAGATTTTCAGCCGAAATCGAATTTCGGCTTCAATTTTAGTTTCGGCCAAAACCGTAACCGAAACAGAAACTTGTTTTAAACTTTTTTTTTTTTAATTTTTTCTTTTTTTTTAGTAAATTTTGGCTGGTTTTTGGCCGAAATATATTTTTAAAGAGAACCTAAAGAAATAATTAGAAGAAAGGGAAGGGAGCCTTCCCGGACACAGCAGCCTATACTAAACTCTGACAATTTTGCTTGCCCTGAGGAAGAGTGCGACTAGCACCCGAAACGTCGGCAACAAAATATAAAGCTTTTTATTTCACCTGGCTCCTGTGTTGGGGAAATTTATAAAATAAACACGTTTTAATGTAAAACTGAACAATATTTATTAAATCAGTAGAGGAATAATTAACATAATAGGTAAGTATAGAAAAAATTTTAGTTAGAACATTCGAGAGTGTACAAATCATAGTGAAGATAGCAACAGTTTTGATGTCATGTGAAGTCAGCCACAAAGGAGATTAATTATCTATCTTCATCCTGTCCCTTTCTTCTAATTAAATATCTAAAACCATTCAACTCATGAAATTGTATCTAATCAATCAAAATATGTGAAAACTTAAAATCATCAGTAAAATAGTTCTGCTTTTTGGGAGATTTTATTATAAACCTTCGTATTGCACCCAAGGGGAGTGCCTAACTTATATATGAAATTCCATCCTGAGCTAACCCCCTCCGTTCTTGAGATACTTTGTTCATACACATTTGCGAGACCCTCAAAACGTGTATTTCATCAGTCTCGACATCGAATTTTTGACATAAATGCACTACTTTCTTTCTATTTATTAACATATATAAGAGAATGTCAAATTGATAATTTAAAAAAAGAATAGCCATCAGACTTTTTTCTATACTAATTTATCCCAATGGAATCGCAAAAATTTTTGTTATCTAAATTATAAGTTGATGATCAGTTAATCAAAATAGAAATAAAATCACTGACAAGGGAACCATAGGGCAAATGGGTCACCGATTTTTTTTTAAATATACCCTTAGAATTTGGAGTCGGTATCTGAAAACATCGATTTCCTAAAGCACTACGATCAGTAGCCGTTTTGAATTCATTTTATATCTCAAGTCCGGAGGAAAAATTACAAAAAAAGCTCGAACCCCCTCCGCCCTCAAAGGCTAGTTACGCCGCTGACTACGATGCATATTAAAATACACTCGAGAAGATTTTTTTTTTTTTTTTAATTTATTTAAGGTCTTTTTCGGCAACGGAGGTCATTTAGACTCTTTTCAATTTATTGGTAGCCAATTAAATTGAAATAAATTTTCCCTCTTTAGTCTATCCTGATAGGGACATACGGGCACATACACACAGGGACAGGAAGTCAGAGACAGAGCAAATCTTACCTAATAATTCGTTGATGTAGATGAACAATGTCCTTTAGTAGTCGTAATTTGATTTCATCTTCCGTTTTGAATTTCTCAATTTCTTTTCGTTCTTTTACTTCCTCTTCAAAATTATCCAAAATTTGTGAACACATGTTTAATTGAGAAGCAGGGTGAATTAAAAATATAAAATTTAAATTATTCACAAGAATTGCGCCGATTGCGGATGCACAAGCTCCCAATAAATGAACAAACAAAATCAAAGTGTAATTATACGGATCCTTTAATGAGATTCCCTCATAATTTATTGGGAAAATTAGGAAAAGGTCTCCATACAAAAAAGAGCGAATTAAGTGTGATAGGACAAAAACCGTAAACAATGATACACATATAATTTGTATATAATTTCAAAGCTAACATATAAATTCTAGTATAATATTCATGTAATTTATCAACTCGTGGACTTTTTAATTTTTCTTGGAAATAAATATTTTGACGATATTCCTTGATCATAACGGCGATATGTTTCTTTTTTAAAGATAATGCATTAATTTTAAAGCCATAAATGATAAATAAAACGGAAAAATTGATCGATTCCATTTTTTCCATACTGAAATTCATTACCTCGTAGTATGTGGTGTATATCAAAATCGAAGAATGTAGATAAACGCACAAAATACAAATCCTCGCTATTAGTGTAACAATTTTTGGGGCATTTTGGCCCCCATCTATTGTGTATCCGACAATTCTAAAACCTTTGACAAGCTTTTCCATTTCGGTATATAACCAAGTTTTAGAATTTTATTCTTTTCCCTTTTATATAGTCTAACTCCAATTTTATTTTATTATTTGCGGTTTAAAATAAATAAATAAATATTTGTTTCTATGCCCTTAATGAGATGTTGGTGTTCTTTTACAAAAGGTTTCGTGAGATGTAATTTTAATAAGAATTAATAATTTATGAATACAAATTGGCTTTCTTATAAATGGATCGATTCTAAAAGAATTATTCTTGACAAGTAAATTAAAGTTTTATATAAAAGAAAAAAAAAGAATTATTAAAAAAGGCCAACAATTAAGTTTGGGGGGGGGGGCGGGGTTGCAAAAAATATTTCCTTGCATAAGCTTTTCTTTGAATTCACTTTTAATCTTTTAGTGTTCTTATTGATATTGGAATCCTCATTACGTTCTCTATTAGATTGCAAAATTTCATTTTGAATTAATTGTAACGGGAAGATGGTCACACAGTTACAAACGGAACTCCGCAATCATATAAATAGATAATTTTAATGGCAAAGCTCAATCATTCAAGAATTTTAGAAATAAGCGCATTAATTTCTCTGCTCTTGTTCGAGCGCCTGGAGAGTAGGCATCACTTTGTTTTGAGCTGCAATCCCTGGCTGCGGGTGAAAGGTGCGACTTGGAGTGTACATTCGGTTAGCTACGGTTAGTTGAGGGAAAAAAAGCAGTGCCGGCTCTAGGATTTTGGCGCCCCGATGCAGAACAGTAATTGACGCCTTACAACTTAAAAATTTTGCAATTGCTCGCATGCGGCGGCAAATTTTTCCCCCTCTAATGAAAATCATTTTACCTTTTTTTTATGATCACGGATTTTTTTCCGGAGTACGAAAATTTTTTTAGGAATACAAAATTTTTTCCCCCGTAAGGGACCAAATTGCTCCTTGTTCCGCCTCACGAGAAATTTTACCTTTTTTTTAGGAACACGAAATTTTTTTTCCCCTCTCATGAAAATCAATTTACCTTTTTCATAGATCACGGAATTTTGGAATTTGGAATTTTTTCAGCCATGCGAAAAAATTTTATTTACCCCCTGAATGCGAAATTTGCTCACCCAAGGCGTGCAAGGGGGTTGAGGGGGTTAAATATTGCGTAAATTATGACGACTTTATAGGGAAGCGCCCCGATGCGACGCATCTTTTGCTTACCCGTAGAGCCGGCCCTGGAAAAAGGCACACAATATAAAAAACAACTTCGTGTTAAGGTCTAATTTGTGGACTGTGAGTTTAAAATCTTGACAATGCTTAAATCTCCACGAATTATCAAAACCTATCATGCGGAATCTTGGTCAATTTTTGTTTTTCTTTAATTTTGATTTCCTTTTCAATTATTTGACGTCCCGATGTAAGCTTCAGCCCCTCCTCCCTCCGTATTGTGGTGTGTCCTAAGTTTGAGAGCTGCTGAATTAGATGATTTTTTTCATGACTCTCAGAGGATTTCATTAATAATTTTTGTCTGCCCTTAATGAAATCAAATAAAATTAGTTTCATTTATTTTTTAAAGTCATTCATTAAATTGAACCTCAAAAATATTGGTTCATCCTGTTTATGACAATAATGTTTTTCGTATAATGTAAATATTTACATTGAATTTCTTACATGTCAGTCGCAAGATGAGGGGGGGCCTGCTGCACCGTCTTCGTTGGCCTGTTGTTTCTCTTCGTCGCCCTAAACATCAGAGCCCTGAATGCCAGGCCTCATGTGCCATCTGCCCCCAACCGAAAGAAGACGAGTGCAGGGTATGCTAACCTCTCCTTGCTCGTTTGTTTACAAAATTAGTCTACCTGCCAGGCAACTTTGATCTTTTCCATTCATTTAGAGTAATTGTTTGTTTGGTTGCGAATTCTATTTTTTGAAATTTTAAAAATTATTTTTCACAAAGGAGTCTTCATAATCTAACAAAGATTATTTAAAAAACCGGCATTTATAAAAACCCAATCATTTTATTTCATCTTATTTATTCCCCCCCCCCCGGGTAAATTTTTAAACATACGAGTGTTTAATCATCAAATTTCTTCTAATCCGAGAGACGATGATACTCCAAAGGATCATATTGTTATAACTTTCCCAAAACAAAACATCAGTGTTAGAATTGACAAAAGATAGATTTGAACCTGAATAATCTTCAAGTATTAGAATCTTAATTCAAAAATTGGTTCTAGGTAGATACTTGCATGATAGACCCATGCCAACCGGAACCCAGTGTGGTAATCGTCGGCGCAGGAATTGCTGGACTGAGTGCTGCTGCTCGACTCGCACAATGTGGCTTAAGGAAGTTAACAATCCTAGAAGCAACAGATAGGCCCGGGGGACGGATCCATTCCTGCTGGCTTGGGGATATGATTGCAGAAATGGGAGCCCAGTGGATTGAAGGCGGTTGCGTTGCTAATCCTGTTTTCACTCTCGCTGCTCAAGAGGGCTTAATCAAAGCACCCCTTTACAGAAGTTGTATGGACGAGGCAAATTTTTATTTTATAATAGTTCATATGAATAATTTTGAAATTTATATTTATTATTTGTGTGTGATTGAGGCGAGGCAGATCTTTGGTGAAAATTAATATTCTTACTATTTATTAGGCTAAGAATTTATATGTGACTTCGGAGGGCCGTGCTGTCGACTGGCCTATTTCTGTTACGGCCTATCATACATTTGAATTAATTAAACACCAAGCAGCGTCTCTTTTTAATTTGGGAGCTGGAAGATCACATGGAACCCTACATAATTTTCTCACTATTCGAATACAGCAAGTAGGATTTTTTTATTACCATAGGTTTGATTGGTAGAGTTATTATAATGATTTTGAATGTTAATTATTAGTCTTCAATCTAGTCGTCTGAAAAAATTAACCTTTTGAAAAAACAGAATCTTTTGTGTCTTATTAATCCGTTAAACAGAGGATTTACATAATTATTTTTATTTCATCCTTAGGAATTACATAAATTTCCTGAAGAACATCGATATGATGCAGCTCGAGTTATGTACGGTTTGTGTAATACTTTTCGATATCGTTGTGGTGATGATTTATCAATGGTTTCTGCTGATCAGTTTGGAAGTTACTGTGAAATACCAGGGGGAAGAATTAGAGTTCCTCTGGGTATGTTTTTTTTTTTTTAATAAAAAAATTTTAATCTACATAAGATATAAATTATATACAATGTTTGTCTATTAAATAAGGAGACAGACATAAAACATTTTATTTTCATCTCCTTACTTAATTTGTTAAAGTTCGCTAGGAGATAAAATTTCCATTCTTGTTCAAAACCATCATATTTATTCATTTTTAAACTCTATAGACTTCTTCATAAATAAATCATATCAATAATTATTTCATTTTCAAGGATTTGTTGGCGTTTTGGCACCGCTTCTACGTGCTTTACCCGAACATTCAATCCATTATTGTAAACCCGTGAAACAAATTCGTTGGGGGCCTGCAAACATCTGTACTTCTATGATGAAGGATACGAAAAGTTGTTTGTCTCCGCGTGCCATCGTCAAATGTTGTGGAGGAGAATCATACGAATGTGATTATGTGATTGTGACCCTGTCTTTGGGAGTGTTGAAATGCCAAGCAGATCTAATCTTCTGTCCGGAATTGCCAGAGACCAAAATAAAGGCTATTGAAGCTATTGGTTTCGGTCATGTAAATAAAATCTTTTTAGAATACTACCGTCCATTTTGGGTCGGTCAAGAATCTACGGGAATTACCCTCGCTTGGTCCCAGGATGAACTTTGTGATCGAAGTGCTTGGATCAAAGGCTTGTCAATCATTGAGGAACTTCCAGGCTCGGATCACGTCCTTTGTTTATATATCTCCGGTAATTGTATTAACTTAAGGAAAATCCCTTATCATTTTAAAAATTTCATAGAATTAATTTAGGAAAATGATAGATCTTTGATGAGATTTGATCTCATTATCATGATTGTCGAAAGGTCCTAAGCCTAGATTGATACTGGTGAAATATTTCCATTTGATCCTTTGCAATAGTGGTTCTTAACAAGGGGATCGAGAAAGAATTTTGAAGGGTGTGAGTTATAGAAATCTATCTACATAAATTATATTCACACAGGGCCTGAAGCTGTTGCCATGGAACGGTGTTCGGACGTAGAAGTAGTTGAAGGATGCACGCAAGTTCTTAGACGTTTCACCGGCGATCCTTGCCTCCCATATCCTAATTCTATACTTCGAAGTAAATGGAGTTCTAATCCTCATTTCCAAGGCAGTTACAGTTACATGGCTGTCAAGGTAATAGTTATCTAACCTATTTCTCAATAGTAATTTCTTAAATATTAGATACGACTTTTTTATTATTTTAAGAAGTGTTTATCTAATCTGCTAACCTAATAGCTGTCATTATCAGATTACCTATAAGTCTATATTTATATATTTTTATGCTGTTATAAATGATATATATATAATACATAATAATATTTATAAACTATTCATTATTAAAAGATCATCGAAAATCAACCAAATATTATGAGATTAAATATAACCCTGAATATAACTACCATCCTGCCATCTACTGGCAGATTTTCGTGCGCGTTGTGTTTTTGGCTCACTTCTGAAGACCCTTAACGCCATCTCTTAGCATAAACATGCGAATAGATTTGCCTCCTCAAGCTCCTTAAGGGCTTTAAATACTGTGGTTATAAAACAATCCATTCTCTTTTTTTTATTAAATTTATTTCTACATTTCAAACACGTTGTCTTGTGGTCTCTGTTTTAAAGATAGAGAATGCTTTAATTTCGCTTAAAATGTTGATCTAGTTTTTTTTTCTAAGTCTAGCTTGTCGATCTTTATATATTTTATTTTCCATATCGTATACCAAATTTATTATAAGGAATTTCTATTTTTATAAAAATCCTCGTGATTATTTTCATATACAAATAGTGTAATTGAATTCCATTTGGCAGTCGACGGTTGGTCATCAATGTGATCTTGGTGCCCCGTTGTCTGGTTCCTGTGACGAATCTGAAGCACCGATCTTATTATTTGCTGGAGAAGCCACATGTCCCGGACATCACGGAACTGTGCATGGAGCAAGATTGAGCGGTATTCGAGAGGCAGAAAGGATAGTTCAACTGACTAAGAAACATCTGGGACCACCTAGACCTTCAGCAGAAATTCCCTGTTAAAAAAAAAAATAAAAAAAAAATTGATTATCTGTTTTTTTATTTATTTTATACTGAAATAATACTTTACCCATCAAATTTTACTTGGCAACCTCCCATTAGATTATTGGGTATTGAATATTTTGCCAGTTCTCATCTGATTCAATATACTGTGGAGTTAATGTCTCTATGCATAACAATAGCCTACATAAATAAGGTGAAATCCTTATTCTTATTAACGCATTTTCGAGAGATAGAATTTCACTTATTATTGTCCTTGTGTATCTGTAATCAGATGCCTTGCTGGCATCCGGGAAGGTATATATAAGGACTAGTATTAAAAGAGAATATACATTTTAAATAGCATGTAAAAAATAATTGATTTATGAATTTTAATCAATTTCGGTAGAGCGAATTTTGAGAAATCGAAAAAAACTGAAAAAATCTTAACTTTTTCCTATGAAGTACAACAGTAAAGTGTACTTCAAAACACTTTTAGGGCAAAATGAGAATATTTTTTTTTTTTTTTTTTTTTTGAATGGGTGCATAAGGTCCGAAGACCTATAATGACCAATAGTCACATGCAGCCAGGAAGAAAATAAAAACTTTAAAATATGCATTTTAAAGAGCATGTAAAAAATAATTGATTTATGAATTTTGAACAAAATAGTTCAAGCAAATTTTGAGAAAATCGAAAAAGACTGAAAAAGTACATCTGTAAAGAACTAGTACTTTTTGGCCGATTTTGTTCAAAAGCTTTTTGAGTGTCCAGGAGGATACCTAACTTAAATATAAAATTTCAATTCGGTAGCTCAATTTCTTCATGCTAAAAAATAGTTACACACAGACAGGCAGACAGACCAATTTGCGGGACACACTTTTTTGGTCTCAGGGGACCTCAAAACATATATATCCATCAAAATCTAGATCATCGAATTTTTTGACATGATCGCAATACTTTCTCTCTCTATATATTTCATATATAGGGTAAGAGAAAGTAAAATATATCAATATGGCCAATCACGAATCGTCTCTTTAATTAAATGTTAAACCTCGTTATTTAGAATTTATCATAAATTTATTTAAACCACAAGCTGATTCATCACCTGTCTTTTTTTATATAATTTATTCAATTACCAATTATAATTAAATATTTATATGGCTTCTAAAACAATATCTTATATATGACAATATTATAATTTTCTTTAATCAATATTGGCTTGTTTTTTTTCTCACCAATGTCTCGTACTTTACCGACAAAAAATCAATTTTTAGTATGATGACTTAAAATTTTCGAATAAAATATCATTTTTCAACTTCTAAAGTTTCACGAGAAAGCTGAAAAAATTTCATAAAACAAGTTACGTAAAAAATAAACCAAATTTCAAAAAAAAAATTTTTATAACAAAAAAAAAAATAGAAGCAATCGTCGGCACATCTAGAGATTAGGGGGATAATTGTAGAATTAGTTGGAAGTTTATTTGGGTTAAAAAATTTAAAAAAAAATAGTCGATTTAAAATTAGGGTTTTTTCAAAAACTGAAATATTTCATATACCCGGCCTACGAAATAATTTTTGCATTTTTTTCTGAAAACTACATTAAAAAACAAAATTTTTATAGCCTCGCGGGGTTCCGAAATATCAATTTTAAAATAAGTCATCGTTATTGAAAAAAAAGAGCAGTTTTTCAAAAAGTAAAAAATTTGAAAAATTCTCAAAAATATCTTTAAGGGGTAGAAAAAAGATAGGAAATTTTCAGCGAAATCCGCGGGGTCAGGAAAAAATTTGTCGATTTGGCATGGAATGACCCATATATATTATAGGCCCCCCGGGTGTGGCGTAGTAGGTAGCGTGCCTCCCTCCTATACCAAACGTCGCGGGTTTGGACCCAGGCAGTCCGATGATTTTATTTAAGCCAATTGGATACCAGATGGCTTAAATAGAAATGCCTGAACCCACAATAGATATTTATATTTTACAACGGTTATCGTCTAAAAGTCTTAAATGGCCTAGTGCATTGAATGTGTGTGTGAGTGTGAGTGTGAATGAGAAAAAAGTGTGAATGTTTTATTTAAAAAAAAAAAATATATATATATTCACTAATGGCCGTCTGTCCGTCCGTCCGTCGTCTGTCACGCTCTATTTAGGCAACTTTCCGTTAGAATTTTGAAATGAAATTTTTTATGCATAAAGAGGACCTTCTCGAGATTACAGGAAAATTATTTTCATCCCGAAATTCCCATAACTTTTTGAATTATTAATTTTTAAAGTTACGATTTCTTCCATGAACACCTCTTGCATCACTATTTTGAAATTATTAGTTTTAGAACATTTACATCTTTTTTTTCGGGCGTGGAAGTGACTGGATTATACTATATTAAGTGATTATTTTTGAAATTGCCTTCCATCCATTTTAAAAAAACTTTTCCCATTAAAAGATTGAAACGTGATTTTAGAAAAATATACTTGTCGACCTTAATGACAGATCTTCGTAATGGTTGCCTAATTCCCAGGCGGCCCTAAAAATTTGGTGTGACGACCGCACATCACAGAGCTTTCTCTTTCCTAGGTTAATTGAAGTGTGACAGTGGCGTAACGTACACCTTCGCATAGAGGCGGATTAAAGGGGGGGGGGGGCGTTAGGGGCGATCCCCCCCGAGAAGAAATTCAAAAAGTTATAAAAACTAGTAAGCTAAAGAAATTATGATTTCCGCTCTTTAATTTCAATTGAATTTGTTAGCATTCAATTAAAATAAATAGGAAAGGCGCATTAATCTGCCCCTGCCTCCGCAAACCCCGCGATGTGGGGGGGGGGGGCTCTTGGGGGCCGGCCGGGATTTCAAGGCCGTGAAAAAATGATATAATTATTATTTTTTCCTTTTACCTATAATATATCATTTTTCCGTTTTCACCTGAGTCCCGAGGGGCTCAGCCCTCTCTAAAACAAAATTTTATTTTTTTTTTTTTTTTTTTTTTTCCCGTTAAATTTGCCTTATACCCGTATATAAATTTGAAAAATTTCGGGGGAGGGGGAGCCCGAGCCCCCTCGGCCCATCCCCCCTTATATACGCCAGGGGCAAAAAAAACGGTTGCGGCGGGGCCCAGCTAAAATCCGGTGAGGTGGATAGCAGAGTAGATCCTGTAGGAATGAAGACAAGAGCAATTGCACATAGATTTATTTCGTTTAATAAAGCACTTCAAGCCGACGTTTCGGTCAGATATACGACCATCTTCAGGCCTAAGCGTGTCAACAAAATTTCTCAAAAATTTGAATGGTACATTTGTGTAAAAATTTTCTTGCCATTAAATAAGGACCAAAGGCTATTTGAGTCAAGGTTAGATTGACTCACCATGGCGCCCGCGGTCACGGGGTTGGGAACCCCTGATCTAAAGGATTCACCGTAGGCACTAGCAGAAGGAACAACAGCCACCAAGATCAATGTTGTTAAGCAACGCCAAGTGGTGTTGAAAATCGGGGAAGGTGGCCCCCGAAAAACAAGACTCATGAACGCGGGCCGGAAGCCATCGATACATGTATCTAAATAAATAATAAATATTTATATAAGTCAAATGGCCTCTGCAACCGAAATGACTAAAAAAAAATTACATTTTTTTAAATATGGCGGTAATGATTATACATTTTTTTTATTTAAAAAAATTAATATTTAAAATGATTTAATATATTTAAAATAATTAAAATTTTAATGTTAATGAAAAAAAAAATTTTTTTTTATTTTTTAATTCAAAAGTTGTCTCCCCTGCTTTATCTTTTGTTCTTTCAAATTCCAAGCAAGTGATTAACAAGTGTATTTCTGTTTGAATTTTAAAATTGTTTACACCTATTCAATGCAACTATCTGTTGATTGACTCAGTTCTCAAATTTTATTTTTAGTGTTAAAATAATTTTAAATAGTGACTTTATTATTTAATTATAATGATTAATCAACAGAAAACCTTGGATCCTGTGATAATCACATCACATCTCTCGGATCTTTTAAATATTCCAACAAGATCAAAACTCATCATTTCTATTTTAAAATATTTTATTCATGAAAAACAGCAAATTCCTTATGCCTATGAACATCTCAGAAATGTTTCCATGAATGAAACTATTTCTAAACTCAAAGTAAGTCTAAACAATTATAATTTTAATTCCTTTGCCTATTTTTTTACTTATTTATTTTTTACCGAAATTGCATTCGAAGAAATATAAAATTATATAATTGTTTTTAGATAATGATAAATAATTTGCCTTTAAAAAAATATACCGGTACTTATATGAATTTGTTAAAGATTCTAACCTTAACACAGCACAAACATTTAATTTTTTTTTCTACTATCATTATTAAATACACATTATCTTTTTTCAATTTATCATGTTGATTAATTTGTATAAAATAGCATGTTTCAGCTACTCATTTTATGGTCTTATTGAAGAATAATTTCGAATGAGTCAATCGGATTGAAATCTCATCATAATTCGGTATCATTACAATCACAAGCACAAAAACGTGTTGACCCAAATATTTGTGACAACTCAAAATTTATTAATTCCAATCTTCCCGTCTGAAACTCTATTTTATGACTTAAATAAATAAAATCCTTTGGTTCCAAAACAAATAGGAAATAACCACCTAGAACTTAATTTTAAATTCATTCTCATCGAAATTGTTTAAAAAGAAAAACCAAAAGAATGAGTGCTTGAAATAAAGAATAATTAACTACTTACTCATAACAATGTTTGTCTTACACAATTACTAGGCAAATCATTAATATTGGATACTTTTGCATGTGATGTTTTTTTAGAAATATATCTATCTTTACCATATTTAATATTTTCAGGAACAAGAAGGAATTTTTGCTCGGCATAAGATTAGTAAATTAAAACGCACATTCGAAGATTTTGAACTTGTCTTCAAGGTATATATATATAAAATATTTAAATCTATATTTTTATCCATGAAGTAACATATTTATATATACAGTATATTCATGTACAGTGAGCGCCAAAGTAAAGTCCCAACCATGTGTGTTCTACTTGTGATTATTTCATTGTTTTTATAAAAGAAAATGAAAATCTTTATTGGAAATTTTCTAGATGAACCATGAAAGTTTTCATCAAAAAATATATATTTTTTTAAAAACAATGAAATAATCACAAGTAGAAAACGCATGGGTGGGACTTTGTCCCTCACTGTACGGTACATATGATAATTATACCTGTTTTATAAATATGACCGTGATGCAATTCTGATAGGAGGATGGAGATTTTGGTATAAGTAGTTTGCACCGTTTTTATTTGAACCCTGAGAAATCAACTTTGACTGCTGATATCTCCATTCTCCTAACTTAATAATAATATTTGAACTCTAGACACATCTAACTTGTAAGACACAAATAAAACCAATTATTTTTACAGAATGTTATAAAGAGATTAAATACTAGACATGTGACTGATTTAATTGTCGATGGCCATCGATTCACCGGGATAATTACATAGTAAATAATTGATGTATATTATTATGGGAGTTTTTAATTATAGACACATTTGTATTAATTATTTATTAAAAATATATAAAGTAGGTGAGTTAGTGACTGTAGATATTGTAATTTTGGAGTTGTGAGGATGTAGTCAAGAAGATTTGGACCATTGAAACACCAATTCCCAATTGAGACGTTTCAGCGAAATTTTATTTTTGCTATCTTCAATAGTTTAAGGAATTTTCATGTTTATATCGAATACAAACATGTGTCATTTGGCCAAGTCCGTTTTTATAAAAATACAGCTTCAAGGGCAATGACTCAGAAAGTTAAAAAGAGAATAAAAACAGACTTGGCCAAATGACACATTGTTTGTATTAAATATAAACATGAAAATTCCTTTAACGACTGAAGATGGCAAAATCAAATTTCGCTGAAACCTCCTCGGAACCTTCTCGGCTGCATCCTCACAATTCCAACATTATAAATACTGTACAGTATTAAAAACTCCAATAATAATAGTAATACAAATCACAAAAGCTTTAATAAATGAATTGATATATAGTATATATAATATTGGGCCAGCAACACAGGGTAAAGTCCCTGGAAGTTCTGGTTCGAATCCAGGAGGCGCGATATGTTTAATCATACTAAAACTCACTCATTTCATTAATCTTTTCATCATCATAATCTATATATATATATAATATATACACCGACGATCAGACCTTTTATGAGCAATGCGAGATAGCTTTCCCATAGTTTATTACTTTCAAGTAGAAATATAAACGAATTTAAGAAGATAATTCAAAATAAGATAAATGATATATAAATCCATTTCAAAAACGACTACTCTTTATTTCTACAAATTCCATATCCCATATTTTCATTGTCTTCAAGGTATATTTTATATATATATATATATACAAGGGGTGATCAAATGAAAAGGTACGAAACGACACTGTGGGTACAAATGTAGACTTTATTCAAAATATACACCATAGGCCTGAGCACAAGGATCCCACTGATGAACAAGCCGCATGATTCCTTGTTCCCAGAATTCGTGTGGCCGTGACGAGGTCCGGTCCTTCACAGCATCCTTGAGTACGTCGTCCGAGTTGAAGCGCTTCCCTGAGGGGTTTCTTCCGTGGATCAAACAAACACATGGAAATCGCAGGGCGACATGTCCGGACTGTAGGGCGGATGGTCCAACGTCTCCCACTTGAACTTGGCCAGTTCCATCTGTGTGACCCTGGAGACGTGTGGACGCCGGCTATCATGGAGCAGATCCACACCCTCCGTCAGCAGCTCCAGTCTTTTGTTCTTGATGGACCTGCGTAGGCGTCGGAGACACTTACAGTACACATCGGAGTTAATGGTTTTTCTGTGCTCGAGGAACTCATCAATCAACTGGACGACGTACTCGATGATGCTGTGAAGGACTGGACCTCATCACGGCCACACGAATTCTGGGAACAAGGATTCATGCGGCTTCTTCATCTTTGGGATCCTTGTGCTCAGGCCTATGGTGTATATTTTGAATAAAGTCTACATTTGTACCGTTGTGAATAAAGTCTACATTTGTGTCGTTTCGTACCTTTTTATTTGATCACCCCTTGTATTTATAATAAATACATCTATATTTTTATTCATTAAATAATTTATATTTCATTTATATATAATAATAATTATATTTAAATGTGACTATGATGTTATTCTGATCGGAGGATGGAAATTTCAGCCTTATTTATTTAAACCCTATGAAATCAACTTTGGCTGTTGACATCTCCATCCTCCTATCTTAATTATAAATTAGACTAGAAACCCTAGACATACACTGTATCTAACTAAGAGAGAAATAAACCAGCTGTTCGTTTTTTTCTTTTTTTTAGAAATAGATTTCATATACAATATTTATTTAAAGTTTTATTTTTTATATTTATAGGAACTTGGAAACGAATTAGAAAAGAATAACGTGGAAGAAGTGGCTCTTCTTTTTGGAGCTACAATTTATAGCCCAAAGGATATTTTAAGAATTCAAGTCCCTGGTGCCATTCAATCTTTCGACCCTCTACATGTCCCTAAGATATATTTTACTGTATTAAGGTACTGTATTATTTCTAAATACTTCAAGCTCAGGGACCCACTTCTTGTGGGTATGTGGATGGCGACCACGAGCTGCCCTAGCTGAGAGGCATTACTTCTGTTCTTTGCATGCCAGTCTCTTCCCTTCTTTATTTTCAACCTGCATTCGCTCTTTCTGACTACTATAAAATATTTACCATAATTTAATATTAGTTAAATTTTATAAAATATACTAATTACAATTCTTTCTTTTTTAGATCTCTCTTAAATTCTCAAGAACTTGATAAGCTCTTAAATAAACCAATTGGTCTGACAAATATTTATATATTTATTAAAACTATCGACGGTTGCAAATCGGATTTCTTTTTACCTAAAGAACGTTTTGCGCTATCAAATAAATGCCGCCAGGCGACAATAAATATGTTATATCATGATGATATATTAGAAAAGAATACGCTGCCACTTTCTCCAAGAAAATCAAATATTAGTGTTTTCTCTGATTCAACTGTATCCGATATTTCTACACCGAATCAATCACAGGAAGAGAATTCATCGGTGCTCCATCAAGCAGAGAATCCTATAGAATGGTTTCAATCTAGAATAACAATTAAAGGATTTAAATGATAATAGTTAAACTTATTAATATTTTAAATAGGTAATCAATTCACGCGTTATTTTTAAACATGATCATATATTTCGCTAATTTATCGATTTTTAAATTAAATAATTTTAATTTTTCAATAAAATAAAAACTAATTTAATCAAATTTGACTAAAATTTTAGATATTTCCAGATTAAAAATAGTTTTTAATGATTACAAAAAAACTTTAATTAATAAGGAAATTTAAAATTCAAAAAATATATAATGTAAAGGTCTTCATATATATATATCGAAGTAACGAAGGGAAAATCCTACTTGTTTTCTCTCAACAAATTAACTGAAAATATTACAGATCGCATACGAGGTTTATAGATCTCTCAGATTATGAATAAGAATAAGGATCTCGTATAGAATTGAAAAATATCAAATAAATTCACAATTCCTTTGTTACTTGTTTAAATTTACATCTCATCTAATTTTATATACATATATATATGATAATCAAATTATCTAAATTGTTAAGAATTTTGATTTCTCTTGTTTTCTAAAATTAATTTTATTTTATAGAATGAGAATAATTTTTAAATTGTATATTTTTATAATGGAATTATTAATAAAATATTTTAATGATAAAAATATTTGAATGAGTTTTAAATGATCGCTTTCTATCTTTCAAGAACCTCATATAGGCATATTACATTATTGTTATAAAGTTTGATCAACAATTCTTAAGTATTAATATTTTAAAATGAATTTTTTAAATTTTTATATTTTTCCAGGGAATACAAAATTCTAACTGGAATATTCTCGCATGCCATCAGTAGCCTAGCAATTTAAGATTTATGCTTCTTGAGAAAATTTTGCGCCTTTCGACTGGCATATTGGGAAAGTTTTACATTTCCGAAAAAATTCGAAATCACGATTTTAACGGAAATAGCCCTACTGATTTCTCAAGCTAAAAAAGGATTTCTACTAGATTTTCGAGTTCATATCCAGTCAAATTGATGGTTTTCAGTATAAGCTCGAATTTGATTTGAAACATGTACTGTACAGTACAGTGGGCATATAATTGTGTTCCATTATATGGTGCCATTAGCGGTTCCAGGGGGAGGTCCCACCCCCTTTGGAAGAAAAAAAAATTAATATTATTTTAATAATACAAAGATCTGCACCAAAAATTTCGATTTCTCCCCCTTTGTTGCTTCCGCAATGTGGAACTCTCATAGAGTCAAATATGTATTTTAATTATTCCTTTTCTATACAAAATTACTCTATTGTTTACACCAGACAAGTCTTGTTTTAATTAATTTTTACATATATAAAATATATATAGCGTTTTGCGATCATGTCAAAAATTCGATGTCGAGATTTTGATGGATATACATGTTTTGAGGTCCCCTGAGTCCAAAAAAGTGGACCCCACGAATTGGTCTCTCTGTGTGTGTAGACATTTGTAAGCATGAAGTAAATGAGCTACGAGGTTGAAATTTTATTTTTAAGTTAGGCACCCCTTAACAAGGGCCAATCCAGAGGTGTTTCTCGGGGGGGGGGGGGGGGCTAATCTGGTGTGACTCGTCGCACAGCACACTATTTTTTTTTAATTTCGGTAATTTAAAAACGCATTCTGTTCTTGTTTGCCAGAATATAAAAAATACACATCAAATTTTTAAGTATTAATTTTAAAAATTTTACATTAAAAATAAATTTTTTTGCGGAAAAAAGGTATTTTTTCGAATCTGGGGGGGGGGGGATTACCCCCTTTACCCCCCTCCCCCTTGTATCCGCCCTTGCCCCTTAAGGGGGGTTCAGGAGGGACGTCTTGAAAATAAGCTTTTAAACAAAATCTGCCAAAATGTACTAGAACTTTACTAATGTACTTTATCAGTTTTTTTTTTTCTCAAAATTCGCTCTAACGTTGTTTGAAGTACACTTGACTGATGTATTTCAAATTTTTCAAATTCACTTTCCGGCTCTTTCTTCCATAGAGCCAATGTTAAATCCCTATGGGGATTTTCATGTTAATTTCGTTGTCAAAAGGGAACTTTTAACACATTTAAAAAAAAAATTTTCCAATTCTTATGAAATTTTGTATTTATTTAGGATTCTCCATTGAGTATAAAATATCCAAATATGAGATTAAAATTTTGAAAAATAACCATTGAACTAATTAAGTAAAATGCTATCCAAGTATTTATAGTTTATTTGTATTTTCTTTTTGTAATTGAATTAGTTACAACATTCAAACATTGATTCATTCTGTTGTTAGTTCCTAATTTCTCCCCTCAGACAGCGCTTCGGTCACCAGAATTTTTATTTGGTATTCATTGGACTTTTGACATCTCTTTGATGTTGTCCGTTTGACTTTAACAATTGAGACGCGTAAATGTTCGTACTATCATAAGTTTTCAGTTTTTATTAAAATTCTCTTTCGTATTAAAAGAGAATCTCAACTAGCATTAATCAAATACTCCTTTGGCATTCTCTTTAATCGTATCAGTGAATATTACTATGCTGTCATAAATAAATTTTATACGAAATTGTCTAATACAAAATGTCAACGCGTTTTATATTTTTATTTCAATTAATTTTAATAACAAATTCGCAAATAATTTTAAATAATGATAAAACAAGATTATCGTCCTATATTTTAAGTGATTTTTATCAAAAACAAAATTCTCTCCTGGACTTCAAAAATGTTCAAGTCATCAGTCTTTATAAACAAGTAAGTGTCCAAGAGACCAACTAATTTCTATTTTTTTCCTATTATTTATAGCAATGTTATGAATGCCATGTTATTTTCTAGAATTATATTTAGACTTTAAACTTTCAACATTCATCATTTTTCAATAACAATTCTTATATAGATTTTAAAAAAATAGAATATATACAAATGCATATATTTTAATAAAAAAACATTCTCTATATACCAAATCTATTATTAAAAATATTCTGAAATTTTCACGCTTGTTGTCTTTGCGTTATTTCTTTTTAAAAATTTTTAAATAAATAAGAACTATATGTACAGTGAGAGTCAATATTAAAGCACCCTCAGGCGTAATTCATGTGATTATTTCATTTTTTTTATAAAAGAAGATGTGAATGTTCATTAGGATTATTTTTTTAAGTTTCAATTATTGTATTTTTCATAAAAAAAATGAAATAATCACATGAAAAAAATACTATGGAATTTTTTTAATATTGACTCTTGACCAATGACAAAGTTAAATTCCAACTTAGCGTTTTTTAGATGTATTATAAAAAAAAAATAAGGAAATCTTTACTGAAAATTTTCTACGTTTGAACTACGAAATTTTTCATATTTTTAAAATAGAATGAAATAATCATATATATTAAAACTCACGAGGGGACTTCATTTTTGGCATACCCTATACAAATAATTCTAGGCGGGGGGGGGGGGGCAGTGGGTGCGTGTGCCCCGGGCGGCAGATTTCAGGGGGGCGGCAATTAAAGAAAGTTTTACCAAAAAAAAAAGGTAAAAATGATATGAATTTTGTATAGAAAATTTTAAGGAGTGAGCAGCAAATTAAATTTTGCCCCCCCCCCCTAAAAAATCTCCTAGATCCGGCCCTGGTCTAGGTTCACTTTCCCGTATATGAAGTAAACATATTTTGGAATTTAGGCTTTCACTGTTATCTTTTTTGTGTTTTTTTTTTTTTTAACACTCGCACTTTTTTCCCATTCACACTCACATTCACACACCAATACACACAGTCTTTTCAGCAACTTAGGCCATTTAAGTCTTTTAACGATACCCGTTATTTGTAAATATATCCATTGGGGAGCCAGGCATTCTTATTTAAGCCATTTGGTATCCAAATAGTAAAAGAAATACGACTACCTGAAGAAGGCCACAGAATGAGTGGCCGAAACGTTGTAATTTTTACAATAAATCACAGTTAAACCGAAAATCAAATCCTTTTACTGAAGTAAACATTTGTAAAGAATTATTATCGTCAAAAAATTCGGCCCTTTTTGATATTTCTCGACGTTTTAGTTCTCCCTGAATCCAAAAAAAGTAATTTTGGAATTATATATCCCAGTAACGAGCTAGATTGGGGTATATCTAGTGGGACTTCTTATTGGTTTCTTCACCAATTATTCTGTGGCTGTAGGCTTAATGATGATAGAGTCAGGAAAAAAACAAGACGAGTGCAGCCAAATATTCTTTTATTTCAATTCTCGCCCTCACGGCTGACGTTTCTGTCCGAGGTCTAGGCCATCTTAAGAGCCGGCTGGCAATAATCAAAAAGTGTGGAAATTTGTAACAACAACTACAACATTCAGCATGTGGTCCGCTCACAACAAAACGTAGATCATTCTTTTGATCATTTTTCTACGTTTGCTCATTTCTTTACGTTTTGCTGTGAGCGGACCACATGCTGAATGTTGTCGCTGTTGTTACAAATCTTCACACTTTTTGATTATTGCCAGTAGCTCTGAAGATGTCCTAGATCTCGGGCAGAAATCGTCAGAGAATTGAAATAAAAGAATATTTGGCTGCACTCGTCTTGTTTTTTTTCCTGAATCATCATTAATATTTTATCAAAATACAGAATATTTATCTTTTTTTTTTTTCTAATTTTATTAAAAATACAAGATTAATTATCAAAATATTATTTTATTTTTTAAAATGTGTGAATGAACTTTATCTTAATTGTTCTAAATAATCATTTACAATTTGATAATTGTTTTAATGGAAGATTCCATTCATAACTTCATTTTATAGAAAACTTGCTATGTCAACTCCATTAGTTTAAAATATGGCAATCATTGAAGAAATTTGGGAGTTTGGAATAGATAGTAGATTTCTCTCTTTAGTCATTACTAGAGACCGGACAAAAAAGCATAAAAAAATGGAAAAAAAGTGCTCAAAAAAGCATAAAAATCTTGAATAATAAGTTGTTAAATAAGCATAAAAGTTGAAAAAAAGCATCTCATAAGCAATTTTTACTCATACCAATGGCGTATACAAATTTTTTTTTTTTTAAAGAAACTAAATTTATTCCGCCCCGCCCTGCGAAAAATTTTGTTTTTGCGGAACCAAATTTTTTCACCCTGCGGAAAAATTTTTTTTTACAATGCTATAATTTTTTTTTTTTTTGGGGGGGGCGGCCCCCCCCCCCTTATACACGTCCCTGGTGTATGCGTGTGTGAATGGGAAAAAAGTGTTTTTTAATAAAAAAAAAAAAAATTATAAATTTTCGTAAAATAAGTTCAAATAAGCACGAAAGGGAAAAAAAAGCATGAAAACTCAAAAAAAGCAAAAAAAGCATAAAAAATGTAATCTCAATGCACTTAGTTTTTCCTAATTCGTATAGAAATTAAATATCTAATGGTTGCTTATAAAATTCAGCAATAAGCATTTTGCTTAAAATCCGGTCTCTAGTTATTAGATTACCTTTTATCATCATTGAAAACATTAAGAACTCATGCTTATAATTATCGATAACAAATTCCAGTTCAGATAACAATCCTTCCCAATTTCATATGTCTAAATTTGGATCTAATTCTAGGTTGTGGCCGGGTCCTTCTCTCATGCAGGGGGAAATGTGCTGAAAATAACCATTTGTTAGAATATATCTATAAATTTAAAATTCATTTTATGTTTTTTTTTTTTTTTTAAAGTGAACTCAATTCAATACCATTTGAAAGAACGTAATTAAGATAAACGCTTTAGATATTTTATTTATGATCATGGAAAAATACCTAATAGAGAGCATATTCAATTTCTTTTTAGAGGAGTTTTAGAGAAGGGTTCAATAAATTTTATTTTACATAAAAAACGATATCAGTGTGAAGATTCCGCAAAATATATTTGCATTTATATATGAGGGCTGTTTCATATTTCATAGAAACCAATTTTTATCTCGGGGGAAAATTCGTTGTTGTAGTAAAGGGATTTCAAAATGTATATATTAAAGGACATAGTATAATCCTTTAATTAACGTTAATCGGATCAACTATTCCAATTCGTTCCCAGAAAATGGAAACAATAGGAGAATTAGTAATAAAGTTTCACATAACTTCATTTTATATTTTTCTTTTTTTTTTAATTACATTTCTGCGTTTAAATTTATAGAACAGTGGAATCACGATAATTCCTAGCCCGATTATTCGTAGCTCCCGCTAATTCGTACAAAATTGCCGGTCCCAAGAAAAATCCCGATAACTGGTATAAAAACAATAGATTTCAGTCCCCTCGGTAATTCGTATTATTTTTATGCTCCAGGTCACTTAAAACGTTTTATAATTCGTATTTCCAGCTTAAAAAGCTCTTTAATTCGTACTGTTTTCAAGAGAGAGAAGAGAGGCCCTTGATTTTCAATATTATATTTCAATTACTGTAAATAATTAGCATTTTTCTAGTTCATTCGTTGTCTTTTCACTGAAAGGAAATGAGGGAATTTGAGCTTCTCTTACATTTTTTCTTTCCTTTCTACAATTCAGTCTTTAATTTTTTTTTAAATTTTGTACTTCCGAAAATTGGCATTCCCGATAATTCGTACCAAACCGACGGTCCCGTGACGATACGAATTATCGGGATTCTACTGTATATGAAACAGACATCAAGTCAAAAGCCTCAAAGAAATAAAGTCTGTCATCTTCAGCATAAATTATTTATTTTCCCTACTTCTTTTTTAATAGTTTCTAATTTGAATGTGTTATATGAATATATCAAAATTAACCAAGATATTTTCAAAAGAGGCGTACCGAACCTGCCCCTTGGGGCTCAGGTGAAAACCGAAAAATTTAGATAAAAATAAAATTAATGAAAATTTGTCTTTGAGAGGGCCCGAGGCCCTCGGTGTTCAGGAATATACACTATTTTAAAAATATTTTTGTGTATGGAGGAGGGGATATTTTTTCTTGAAAAAATTCAATTACACCTCTGGTACAAAATGTATATAGCCCTCTTCTAGTGACGCCCCAGGCACCAAACTGTCTCGGTACGCCCTTGATTTTCAATATTATATTTCAATTACTGTAAATAATTAGCATTTTGTTGAAAGGTAAAAAAAGAAATACTGACTATTTCTTTTTTTCTCGAAAATACTAATATTTAGAATTTCTCAGATGTGTGTCCGAGAGGCCAAAGTTTTTTACATGAAAAAAATCATTCGATTTGTGTTGCTCTTCCTCCTTGTTCCCAACATTATTTATTAAACATCTGATTCTAGGTCAAAGAGAGAGGGATACTGATATGGATCTCAATAAATAAATAATTTATGTCATGGGCATTAGATGAATTCTCTCAGATGCAAAATAAATTCTTCTAATTAATAGAAATTTCCCAATTTTCCTTCCACTTTATTCCTATAGGGTTCATTAATATGTATATCCTAATTAGCCTGGTCAAATTGTCACTACGACAAACTTTTAACTCTTTTATTAGGGTAATTTAATAATAAGGGTTAAAATATCCATAAATAAACATGATGGAATTCTCTGCTTGGGGGAATTTTATCTGATTAATTAGAAACTTCTCCTAAACCTTCTCTTATTAGATTTTATATAAATGAATATTCTTTTAAATCTGGAAAGTTTTATCATAGGGATTTCAAGTTTCCTGATTCTTTAAATACGATCATCCCCTAACCTTAAATTCAAATTTGAAAAATCAAATTTCTCCTAAAGAATTAACTTTATCGAAATAATACTTAGGCTTGATGCAGAGGTAACTGGTTCACGACGTAAATTAGAACAAGAGGCGACAGCCAGCAGGGAGTAACGTCTTCACCAATTAAACTCCCAAAATCTCACGACATTTTGGTCTAAATTTAATCAACCATCATCGGATGGATGGTGTAAATATTTTACGTAATAATCTAATAAATTTAGTCAGAAATGTATGTAAATATCTTACATATAAAAACTCCCTAGCATTTTATAAGAATCCAATAAATTAAAATGTGAAATTTTGAGGAATTTTATTAATGAAGACGTCACTCCCTTCTGTCCTAATTTACTTAAATAAAACTTATACAAAAAAAAAGATTTTGTCTATGAATATTATTTAGAAAAATAGAATAATGCTTTAGCTTTTACTTCATTTTTCCAACTGTTTCGTGCCACCAATATTTTAATTTATTTCCGAACATAAACTCACATCATGATATTACGTGGGTGGACACCACAGGTTACCTTGTTCCCTTAGGAACATCTGTCTCCCTACACCCAGCATTCGACTGTGAGATAAAATTATTTTATGCTAAAATATATGATACCGTTTAATTTTTTTTTCTTTTTAAATTTGTTTTAAGGCCTTTCTCGTCATCTAAGGCCATAAAGACCACCACCAAATCAATTGAAATAAATTTTTCCCGCTCTGAATGGGAGCGAACCCGGTACGAGAAGTCTTCTCTCTGAGCCACGGGAACGGTTTAATATTTGAGTTTTGAAATATTGATCTGCATAAGATTAGAGGGAAAGACAAATTAATAAATCTCACAAGTCGTCTTAGTGTTGCTTATCCGCAGGCGCTTGACTAACTTTGTTCTCCACCTCACAACTGTTCAGTATGATAGAACATTATTTCCCACTGCTTGCATAAATTAATCCTCTCTTATCCTTTCAAAAGAGAGTGTGTTCAACATTCTAGCACGGCTTTTAAACATGCACTGACTTCACACTTCCTTCAGTTCAAAGACCTAGCAGTTACTGTCGCTTTCCACTGTATATTTTAAGATTTCTTGTTGAAATTTAAAGTTTCACCTGAGCCGAATATATTCCAGTGTAAGACGAATTCCTCACAAAAATTTCCTAAAAGTAGAAGTTAAGTATGCTGGGGGTTAAGGTTATGGAGAAATTTTTTCTTAAAAGAATAAGAAGTGGTCTTGGTTCACTTTTGCATACCGTATAAATCTCTAAAATTATTTAAAATCAAACTTCGTGTTTATATAAAAGATCAGGCTAAGCGAGATATTACTTTTTTCTCATAATTGTTATTTCAACAAACAGGTGGCTCATGTTCACAAAAATTCTCTATATGTGGGTTTATTGTTATGATTTCAAGTGGGCGATTTGACGGATCAAAAACATTTTGATTTAATTTGCCGTTTAATTAAAGATCAAAGGCAACATTTGACCTAACAAAAGTGGAACGTAAAATGAAATGGATTCTCACCTCAATTAGGGCTGATTGCTTCCAAAAATTGTCTTTTGCTCAACTCTTGAAAGGAAAGTCTCTTGAATTCTTATCACGTTTTGTATCTTCTCCATCCAAGATTCTCCATTGTTGTCGATGTCTTCAAATATGAAATATTCTTTTTATATTTTATCAATATACATTCTTTTCTCTCCAGGCTTATATATATCATATAGAATTGTTGTTAGGCTAAGGTGTGAAATACTTTCTTCGGATTATCTAGTAGAGGGGTCTGCAACGTGAGATCTGCTAAAAGATTTTGTGTGGCCACCAAGCAATTTGAATAAAATAAATTATTTTCTTCGTTCAGAAGCTTCTTGATGTTCATTAATTAAATTTATTTAATTAAAAATTACTCTGGCATCACACATAGAATTGGATAAATTTTATACCTAAAGTTGCTATTATGAAAACAGTCCATTAAAAAAAAAAAAAAAAAAAAATACCAAAAATATTTTATTTTAATTTTTCCCAAAACAACGGTTCTGTGGCTAGTATTACAAAGAAGGTGACTAGGAAGTCTAGAGTGCACTCCCAAATAAGGTAATAACATTTTTTTATAAAATTTTTTAATAATTACTTTAATTGTAATGGGAGGGCATTCTTGTAATTCCAGACATTCCCCTCACTGAGGAAAACTGACAACATTGGCAGTCGAAATCTCCCTTGGTCTGGCAGAAATTAAAATAAAATATATACCTATTTTTGTATTTAAGTTTCTAATGGACTGAAGAGACTTGTTCTCCTTTTCTTATACATATATACAGACCTGAGTGAGTGCATCTCATAATACTGTATTAAAATACCCGATAGAAAATAGAAAATATACTAATAACGAAGATTGATATTTCATATATTAAAAGTGATTATTTGTTAACTATTAATGAAAACTCACACACATTAACTCAATTCTTTTTAATTTTCTCTTTCAAATTGTATAGCTATGATTAAATAAACACGCAAACATTAATTTTTTTCATTCGCCATATGAATAGAATTGATTCCTTTTTAAGACGTCATTCTAAGGAAGGCGAAGGTTGTTTTATTGCAAAGGTTTTAATCACATTGCCCTTGAATTCACTTTGTAAATGATTATTCATCTGAACCTATTGATAAATAAAAATAAATAAATACTAAAACTAATCTTTGAACTTGAAATAAACTGAATCTAATCACTCCATAACAAGTTTATTCTTTTCATTACGATTAAAACGTATTTATTCATAAATTACATGGTTAATTTTCTTTCCAATTAATTATTTATATTAATCTAGAAAGAGCGCCTAGCTAAAAGAGAAATAAATTTTTTTACATTTGTCAATGTTGTTTGTATTTACATTCTTTTCAATGACATATTATTAGCACCAAAATTCTTTCGTGACAATTCACAAATATTTTTTTTCTGATGAACTACATACAACTCCATTGTTAGAAACGTTGCCAAATTAACTTTTTTTTTAATTTCTTCTTCTCGTTATCAATTATGGTTTCATTTTATTTATCCATGTGCTTATTGAGAAATATAATGTTTCTACTTCTATATTTCTTCCAAAATTGATATTAATTACCAAATGATTCAATTGATATTCGATTCTAATCGCATTCAAATTTAAGCTCCGATAAACACCCTAATGTAAAATCAAACAGCCAAACATTCCTTTATTTACTGGAATTGGTTACAATTTATCCATAAATATCAATATTTGATAAATTTATTATTATTGATTTTAATAATGATTAATCTGGATTTAAATAATCAATTCCCCCAACTTGATTTGAATTTTATAACATGAGTAACATTTTAAATCCATATAGTTTTTTCAAAATCCTCTAAACTGATTTTTTTTTAAATTTGTTTAAAGGCGGCTACACACGTAACTGCATACTTGACAAGTATGAAATCTTTTTGTACATGTATGCACTAATTCCCTTCGGCACCACACGACACAAGCATGCTTGTGCAAGCAACAGCAAATGCCGAAACTTAACCTAAAACAAAGCGAAACAAAAGGTTATTTATTAGAAGATAACAAGAAATACTCACTTGCTTTTAACAGAAACACAATAAATATTAATATTTAAATTGAAATTTTAAATGAATTAATCTATATTAAATAAATATTAAATGTCAAGACGTCCAAGTTTTGTTTGGGCAAATATGCTTGTACATAATTAAAATTTAATCGAGCACCAAGCTGCTTGCACAATTAAAATGCTTGCGCAAAATTCTCCTACAGCTTTGCTTGTACAAATAGATTGCACGTGCATGCTTGTCAAGTTTGCAGTTACGTGTGTAGCCGTCTTAAGATCTTTTTTTTTGTATGGTATCTGAGGCTATTTAGACCTCCTGCTACCTTACATATGCTGTATATCTCGTTATGTTGTATATCTTATCTCGTTATTTAAATGTCTTCCAGGATAATTCCCAATGTTTCTCATAATTCTCTTTTTTAATCATTTTCTTATAACTGATTACCTTGAGAAGGCTAAGGGGATAAAGCAGTTAATCTTTCTTCAATCCTGAGTTGAAAACAACTCGAGTTCAAATCCACCATAAAATATAGTCCAGCTCTATTTGAGATGCCTCCTCCTGAGGAAGGAAATGAGAACCCACCTCAGTAATATTCCCATGAAAGTTACTCCTCAAAGTAACCTCAACTGGTTAGGTCTAACACTAATGACTGAAGAGAGAGAACTGGTTAACTGAGAAACTCCTACACTAAAATTGATTTAGTATTGTTTCTTGTTTAGTATGAATTCTTCATAAGCACGAGTTAAACTATAATTATTGGTTAAGCTTTATTCACTTATGATTCATAATCCTTGAATTATTAGTTTTTGTATTTCGAAAAATTTTTCCTCTTATATAAGAGATTATTAAAAAAAAAAATTAATTATATAATCTCCAAAGGTTTTCAATAATTTTTAGAAAATAATTGCGAAAAATGTATTTTACTACACACTAGAGAAGTGAAACGTCACATTCAAGTTAGAAAATTATTTGAGTGACATGAATCAAATTTGTTTAACTGTACATAAATAAGTTTTCCTTAACCAGTTTATAAACAAAACTAATATAGTCCAATAAAATAAAGTTTGAAAGCTTTCAATCAAGCTCACCTTTTTTCATAAAAAAAATTTTCTAATATAGTCCAGAAAATTTTTGAGTGATAAATTTGTTATTTCATTTATTTTGTTTTTACTCAATAATTCGTATTATTTTCTTGAATTATTTAGAGGAAATTTGAGTTAAAATTTTTTGAGAATCTAAATATAGGTAGGCTATCTGGTGCGATCATCACACCAGATTTTTAAAAAAATTCTTTTGGGCTCTGTCCGAATAAAGTTTCGCCACCTCGATAAAATCAAATGGTTAAAAAAAATAAACATATCTTTTTGAAAATAAAATTGGCTCCTCTTATCTAAACCGATAAGT
>JAKCPI010008495.1:0-18026 GCA_023213315.1 Euborellia annulipes | reverse complement strand
TAAATGTTATTCCGGCCTAACTAATCATCGCGTGCGTGGACCGAGTATCGATACGAGTATTTTTGACCGATACTTACTTGGTACTCGAATCCAAAAGTAATTGGTATCGAAAGAAAAGTATCCAGTAAGTACTTGTATTTACTCGTATCGTTTCAACCCTAATCTAGATAGAGCTATAACAAAGTTGTTGAAATTAAATAAAAAAAAAAAATTGGAACACTCCCAAAGAAAAACTCAGCAGAAAATTAAAAAGTAGGGTCCGACCGAAACAAGATTTTCAGCCGAAACCGAAACCGAATATTCGGCCTCGATCTTAGTTTCGGCGGAAACCGTAACCGAAACCGAAACGTATTTCCTAAAAAAAATTCATATCATTTTAACTTTTTTTTTTTTTTTGAAATTTTTCCGCCCTGCGGAAAAATTTTTCTCTCCCGTGAAAATCAAATCATTTTACCTTACCTTTTTTTTTAGGGAGATTAAATTTTGCTTCTCCCTAAAGTGCAAATCATTTGACGTTTTTTTTTTTTTTTTGCATGCGAGTCTCATCCCATCTTTTCAGACTCAGGTTTCGGCCGGCCGAAAGTTTCGGCTACTTTTTGGTCGAAACCGAAACCAGGATTTTTGGCCGAAACCGAATATTCGGTCGGTTCCTATTAAAAAGTTAGTTCAAAGAAAAATAAACTTTATTTATTTATTTTTTTGTAAAATGTGAATTAAATTTTGCTTATCAACAAAATTAGCATACTATAAAAAAAAAAAAAAACTTTGATATAGCTAATTCAATTTTTAAGTAAGAAATTATTTCTTGTAAGTGAGGTGTCTCTTGCCTTAATAAATAACATTCTAAAATTATAATTGAATAATATTCATCTCAAATATTCAGGTTGAATATAGAATTTCTGAGTCAAAATAAAAAAAGTAAAATCCTGTTGAAAGTTTAGATCAAAATAAAAAATCTGGTGTGACTGGTCGCACAGCACACAACTTTCTCATACCGAAGGATAAGAGAAAGTTGTGTACTGTGCTTGTCACTCCAGATTTTGTATCGAGATATATATGTTTCCCGTAGCACCTTGTTCCAAACTTGCATTTTAAATGTTGACTGCTTGAAATAAACTAAGATTATTTTTCAAAATTTTAATCTCATATTTGGATATTTTATACACAATAGAGAATCCTAAATAAATACAAAATTTCATAAGAATTGGAAAAAAATATTTGTGTAAAACGTTCCCAAAGGAGACCTGCCCCCTTTTGAATCGAAATTAACATGCCAATCTCCATAGGGATTTAACATTGGCTCTATGGAAGGAAGAGCAAGAAAATGAATTTGAAAAATCAGAAGTGTTCTGTAATTCAAACAATTTTCACCATTTCTCCTATCTTTCCTATGAAGTACCATACAAGAGTAAAGTGTGCTTCAAAAGATTTCATGGGCTAAATGAGAATATACGTTTTAAAGAGCATGTAGGTTAGGTTAGGTTGAAGTGGCCGTTCCCAGAGAGGGAACACACTTAGGCCAATTAGGCCCTTTGTGATACCCCGGTGGGGCTATCCCCCTTTCCTACCCTAAGAGGAGACTTCGGCAGGATGTTTGAATTATTTGCAGCAAGCTGGATTCGAATCCGAGCCGTATCGAGATTCGGACCCCGTAAGCCTCAGCTTTAGCCGGCTTAGCCATTGCCTCCTCTAAAGAGGATGCAAAAATATAAATGATTTATGGATTTTGGGAAAATCGAAAAAAAAAAACTGAAAAGGTACATCAGTAAAGTACTAGTACTTTTCAGCCGATTTAGTTCAAAAGCTTATTTTGAGTGTCTGGGAGGGCACCTAATTTAAATATAAAATTTCAATCCTGTAGCTCAATTGCTTCATGCTTAAAATCGTTCACAGAGACAGACAGATTTGAGGGACCCACTTTTTTGGACTCACGGGACCTCAAAACATGTATAGGCCTATCCATCAAAATCTCGACATTGAATTTTTGACATGATCGAAATAAATTTATATTTAGAAAGTAAAAACATTCTTTCATCATTAAAAATACTCGTTTCTAAACAGGTCCGTTGTGTTTTGTATATAAAAAATCTGGTGTGACTGGCGCACAGCACACAACTTTCTCTTACCTTCGGTAATCGAAAGTTGTGTTCTGTGCTTGTCACCCCAGATTTTTTGTGTCGACATATATTTAGTTCCCGACATGACAGTACGGAACATATGAATTCAGATGTAAAATTTATAAGTATGGGAAAATATTTATATTTTGTTACCATGGGCAACCATTTCTCCTATCTTCCCTATGAAATACAAGAGTAAAGTGGTCTTCAGAAGATTTCAATTGCAAAATGAGAATATACATTTGAAAGAGCATCTAAAAAATAATTGATTTTTGAATTTAAAAAAAAATCGTTGGAGCAAAATTTTGAGAAAATCGAAAAAAACTGAAAAAGTACATCAGTAAAGTACTAGTACTCTTTGGCCGATTTTGGTTAAAAGCTTATTTTTCCGGTCCCGGGGGTGTTTAACTTAAATATAAAATGTCAACCTCGTAGCTCAATTCCTTCATGCTTAAAATTGAACACACACACACACACACACACCCCCCACACACACACACACACACACAGACCATGTCGCGAAAACCACTTTTTTGGATTCAGGGGACCTCAAAACGTGAAGATCCATCAAAATCTCGACATCGAATTTTTGACATGAATCAATACTTTCTCTCTATATATATATATTACATATAACATAGGTAGAGAAAGTAAAAGGACCCGTGGCCGAATTATCTACAACAAAAGGGCAAAGTGTAAGATAACCAAATTATATAGGACTATTAGGTTATTTTCGGCATCCGAAGCCATTTAGCCCCCTCATCATTTCCAATAAATGGAAGCCAACTTAATTTTAAAGTGTGTCTTAGGAGGCGGATGCGAATCCTCCCCAGCACCCCCTAGCACTAGAGGCAAGAACTCTGGCTCTTCTGCTGTTTGGTTCCTGAAAGATAGGCAACCCAAAAAGCCAACTTACGCTCGTACGATTCTAGAGAGGAGAAATTACTCTTTATAAGTAAAAACATTTATTTAGTTTATAATTTGTATCTTATCTGTGATTTGCTTTATATAAACAAAGTTATTTCATCATTTAAATTTAGACCATTTATCAACGTACTTATTTTATATTAATATTTAATTATATTAAACCATATCCTTATTTTATGTTCTAAGAAAATCGTTTGTGGTTTTATTTGACTATTTCTCTCTTGCTTTTGACATTTTCTATTAAACATTTATGCCAAAAAGTTAATTTAAAATGTGGTTTAGGTTGTAATGAGGTCATTTTCATTATAAGCTCTGATTTCAATTTCTGAATTCAAATATTTAGATTTAGTTATATTGAAATTGAAATGAGAGAAATTCCAAAGTTGGGTAATTTATTTTTTATTTATATGAGCTAATTTACATATTAATATTTGATGGTATACAACGTGCAAATCGATAACTAGAAAATTTAAATATACGTGAGCAAATTTATAGATTCCAATCTCGAGGTCTAATTTTTTTTTTTTTTTTTTTTTGCAAAATAATTTAATATTACGGAATTTCAGGGGAAGGCAGTGGCGCATTAAATTAAGGGAGGATAATAGGAGTAATAATGATTTAATTCCGGATTCAAATTATCAATAATTAATATTTTTCTGCCCAAAGCGGGTCCCCTGGGATCTCTTAGTTATTTTATCTTCAACCTAAAATATAACGATGTTAATGCTGAAACCTCCAAAGACAAACAATAATAAATTGGCCGCCAATTAATTTTAATTAGCATTTTAAAGACAATTTTATTTTCTAATGAATGAACCATTATAGATTTCATATTCATATCAATTTATACTTGTAATAAAAATATGCATTTTGTGATATGATTAGAACAAAGCCAATTATTAATAACTCAAGCCATTGCTCGACTATGATACTAAATGAATGCAAATGATGCCATTCACCTTTTGAATCAATGGCCTGGTCAGCAGCCAGGGCTGGGGCTTTCATTCAAAAGGCCAACCATCTCTTTGATGAGGTTTTATTTAACCAACCAAAAAGTGGACGAATTATCCGGATAATATCCTTTTTATTAAATATTTAATGGGCAATGATGTAAAGCAGGAATTTTTGATATGCGAATGGGATTTTATCATGAAATAACCAAAAGGGCAATTCCAACCAGAAATATGCAAAAAGAGCGAATTTTTTTTATGTAGCTCTAAGATATATAATACAAAAGAGGAGGATGTATGGCATTTGATTACAAGTGCTCGGCAAGGATCATAAGAAGTTTGTGGTTTGGTCGACAAATTGAGAGAATGTCACCAGAATTTCCAATAAGCCGATACCGGAAAGTAAATCAACAAACTATTCAGTTTAAATTGAAATACTGAGGCAAATTTTCTATTATAAATATAAAATTTCATTAAAAGCCGGTTTTCAAGTAATCAAATCGAAAACGACAAGACTCAAATAAACAAAAAATAAAATATAAAGTACTAAGAAGTTCAGAAAAAAGTGCCGCCCGATTCTTTCTTTAAAAAAATCTGGTGTGACTATCACACAGCACACAACTTTCTTTACCTTCGGTAATCGAAAGTTGTGTTCTCTGCTTGTCACTCCAGATTTTTCGTGTCGACATATATTTAGTTTTCGACAGAATTGAATTCAAGCTATAAAATTTATAAACATAGAAAAATACTTATATTTTGTTACAACCCAGATAGCAAAGTACGTCTTATGTACGTACATAAGACGCACAATTCGTCTTATGTACGTACATAAGACGTACTGTGCTATCTGGGAATGGTAACCAGTACAAGAGTAAAGTATGTTTCATAAGATTTCAATGCCCAAATGAGAATATACATTTTAAAGAGCATCTAAAAAATAATTGATTTTGAATTTTAATCAAAAATCGTTTCAATGAATTTTGAGAAAATCGAAATAAACTGAAAAAGTTACAAGTACTAGTCCTAGGCAGATTTGGATTAAAAGCTTATTTTCCCGCCTAATTTAAATATAAAATGCCTTCATGCTTAAAATTAACACAGACAGATAGACCATGTTGCGAAAACCTTTTTTTTTTTTTATTCAGGGGACCTCAAAACGTGTATATCCATCAAAATCTCGACAACGAATTTTTCACATGAATCCAATACTTTCTCTCTATATATATTAACAACATATATAGATGAAAGAGAAAGTTAAAATTAATAAACCTCTAGGCTATATTTGGCCCATGAGGATTTGAGCTTTTAGCAGATTGTTTTTTTTTTTTGATAATTATTCCCACATAGCACTGCAACCAAAAATCGGACATTTCGACGCCGCAGGGACGTTCTGCGATGTCCCAAAGTTGCAGCATCGTCCCTTCGACGTCTAAATGTCCGCTTTTTGGTTGCAGTGCTATGTGGGTTTGGTCGCCTGGGACGGGATGCGAACTCGCGACCCTTGGTACCAATGGTCAACACGCATTGCTAACCACTACACCAAGGCCCGAGGGCTACCAGATTGTTAGATAATAATTTCTTGTTTCATTTGTGACTAAACAGTATACACGGAAGAGATTATAAAAACAAAAACTTTTTTGGATTTAAAAGAGCTCAATTTTCCGATGTTCAATTGATTTTTTTTTTTTTTAAGTGACACTCTGGAGCAGAGGTGACAAAACTCATTTGGCCTCGAGCTCCACTTTCTATAGAATGTATCTCAAGGGGTTGTGAAAAAATTTTCTGATAAAACTGCCGTATTTAGAAATCAATAGTACGCAGTAGCGATCCCAGATTGGTGCAGGGAGAAAGTCAAATCAAATTTTTTTCCTGGACCAATATGCAAAGGGGAGCCTGGAAATTTGAGAAAAAAAAGACAACTTGGAAGGAGTAATAAATGAAAAATTCACCCGCAACTAGATTATGGTAGCTGCTGCTTCGGAATCAATTTTGACATTTGAAAATTTATGTGTTTCTATGAGGGCGGCAAAAAAATTCCCTTGAGAGTTGGGCTGAGTCCCGCGGGACACGAGTTTCGCATGATTCTAAACATTTTTTATTTCTTTTCCCTTTTCCCTCATTGTGTCGTGTAATTTATTTTTTCAAAAGGAAAAAGTAAACTTTAAACGAGATTTAATATTTAAACCAAAGGTCACTTTATTATTTAGCTTATATTAAGATTAATTTGCTCGTCTAGTTGAGTATGACCATGGAAAATATTAAACAAAGTGAACAAGTACATTAATCAGGTTTTTAATTAGTTTTGATATATTAACCTTTATTTTAGTTAAACTTTTTAAAATAAACGATGATTTTTTTTTTTTTTTTTTTTAAATTTAATTGACTAAAAGCTTAATCCAAACTAACTAAAATTTAATCAACGCACGGTTTGCGGATTCGGTCGGATAACCTGAATACGTCTAAAGTTCTGGGAATTTTCATGCACTCTCTTTATGGTATCATAGTGAGATGCTCTTTCCAAACGTAATCACTGTTTCAATTTGGGCTTTCTTCTAGAATAGGGGTGGCCAAACCAAATGATCTTGCGCGCAAATTTGGAAATGAAACTCTCCCCCCTATTATGTATAAATTATTTTTTATTTTTTTAATTTATAGAAAAATAAATAACACGAGGTTAGTTTTTATTTTAGCTTATGCTCATTTCGACGTTAATACGACAAAAGTTCAGAGCTAATCAGTTTGTCATAGCTCTGAAGTTGTCGTATTAACGTCGAAATGCGCATAAACTAAAATAAAAACCTTTCAAAACTTAACCTTGTGTTATTTAATTATCTGCAATTAGATGATAATTCAATTAAATTTAAGAATGTTTTAACTAGTGTCAGCAGTGACTTTTTTTTACTATATTAGTATATCTCCAAATATACTACTACTATATACTACTATAGACATTTTTTGGAGTAAAAATAAAAATATATTGTTGAAATGTATAATTTATAATGAATCTTCCGGCCTTCATCTGTGCATGTATTTTATTTGCCTCGAGTTCAGAGGGGCTCTTGGCTAAGGGATGGTCGCTCGAACAAGAAGTCATGACATGACTAATGTTCGCACCTATGTCAGAAGCTGCCAAGAGCCTCTCTAAGCTCGAGGCAAATAAAACACATGTCCTGATGAAGGCCGGAAGATTTATTATAAATTATCTTCTTCTTTTTCTTCTCTCCTCGCCTTAATCCCACGATGCGGGGTCGGCGGACCTCATTCTTTCTCTCCAACCCTATCACGCGTTTTGCGACCGGAAGAAATAGAACAGGCCGGCCCGTCGCACGGTCTGACGCCTACTGAAAAGAGGAAGGAAGAGACAGAACAGGAGGACTGCCTGTCCCAGCTCGGGTAGCTCGTGGTCGCCATCCACGTACTCACAAGATGTGGGCCCCTGAGCGATTTTCATTATAAATTATTCAACAATATATTTTTATTTTTTTTACCCCAAAAAATGTCTATAGTGGGTCAAAAACTAATTTGGAGATAAACTTATATAATTTTATTATAATTCAAAGAATTCGCCGTTGGCACTAGTTGAAACATTCTTAAATTAATTATCTAATTACAAATAATGACTAATGTTCGCACTTATGTCAAGAGCTGCCAAGAGACCCTCTAAGCTCGAGACATAAAACACAATAAAACACATGTCCCGATTAAGGCAAGAAGATTCCATACTTCCCAAATAACTATAGGCCCTATATTTATGTTTAAATAATTTAAAAATAATCAGATTATAAAAGTATTTTGAAAAATATTAGTCTTCATTTCTTTATACTTTAAGAAGAACAAGTTTTTTTGTTTTTTTTTTTTTTAGAATAATAATGCGACTTTGTTGGGTCTGCGGAAATTTACTTGCAAATGGAAATGAAAAATTCTTTGAAATTATATTTAAGAAGTTTTCCAAAAGTTCGAAACAAGATCAACAGCGGATAATAAAAACTTTTTCATTCTATTGTTAACAACTTTTTTTTTATTAATTCTCGTTTATAGAGAAAAACTCTTTGGGACTTGATGAGCCCCACTCTCTATTGATCAAGATTGTTTTTGTAGTAAAGCCAATGTACTTAATTGCAAAATAAAAAGTATTTGTATGGGTTTTGTGAGAGAAAAGTAATAAGTCGTTTTTTTTTTTTTTGTTGTTGTTTTTCTGTTTATTATAAATTTAAATAAATCAAGGCCCTCGTGGGTTGGTGTAGGGGTTAGCGTGCTAGCCTCGTATACCAAGTCGCGGGTTCGGACCCCAGGCAGTCCGATTATTTTATTTAAGCCATTTGGATACCAATAAATTCACTTGAAATTTATTCAATTTATTGTGAAAAAAATCAAAATTCAAACTAAAAGGGAATGTAAAACAACAGCCACCAGGATCGTTGGAGTGCCAAGCACGGCGGAAACTCGGTAGGTTCAAAAAAAAAAGAAAAGAAAGAAACCCAGCTGCCTTTCATACATACAAAATAAAAAAGAAAAAAGGGGGGGAAACCTCTTTAGGGTGCCATTATGTTGAAGCTGCTATAAGCGATAAGAGCATCGATAAGAGCATAGCAAAGAAAATAGAAACATGCTTTTCAATAGAGCTGTTTATATTGGTCAGCTGCGCTGAGAATCCTTCTTTGATCCCGATTCATTTTCTTTGCTCTTATCGACGCTCTGATCGGAGATGGATATAGACATTTTAATAAGTGAAGTATTTCTAGGCCCTCATTGGGGAATAAAAAAAAGATAAAAATTTTTATAATACATTTTTGTAGACAAACTATTGAATGAAGAGGCACAAAAAACACAAATTTTTATTTTGAGTCTCTTACTCCGCGACTATTCGTTAGTTTCTCTGTAATATAACACCGTTTACAATATTTAAAGAAAAATCCTAACCTTAATGGAATTTTCACCTGAGTTTTCAGATTATTGTTGCTCCAAGGGGACTGAGGATCTTTTTATTCTTTATGGGATTCGAGGCATTTATTATTCTTTATAAACTAACAGCAAGGAGAGGAAGAGTTAGGAGGGGGATGGTTAAATAATAAAAGTCCTTCCTTTCCTAAAGGGAGATTCAATTTTCGCTTGACTAAAACAATCCTGACAAGTTGGTTCCAAGCCAAATGGTCGGATAATTAAATATTTATTTATTGATGGGAAAATCGCGTATATTTACTCCAGCTAAATGCTTATCCCATTTGCTATCATTAAATAAATATTTAATTTGTGAATCATGATTAACTAACTCCCTCATTCCGAAAAAATTAATAAATAATTATAAAATTTAGATTCCATTCATTTATAATATTAAAGAGAAAAAAATTTATGGAATAAAATACGTTTTTACTTTCTCTTACCTATGTATATATGTAATATATATATAGAGAGAAAGTATTGGTTTCATGTCAAAAATTCGATGTCGAGATTTTGATGGATCTTTACGTTTTGAGGTCCCCTGAATCCAAAAAAGTGATTTTCGCGACATGGTCTGTCTGTCTGTCTGTGTGTCTGTGTGTGTGTGTGTGTGTTCAATTTTAAGCATGAAGGAATTGAGCTAGGAAGTTGAAATTTTATATTTAAGTTAGGCAGCCCCCGGGACCGGAAAAATAAGCTTTTAATCAAAATCGGCCAAAGAGTACTAGTACTTTACTGATGTACTTTTTCAGTTTTTTTCAATTTTCTCAAAAATTCGCTCTAACGATTTTGATTAAAATTCAAAAATCAATTATTTTTTAGATGCTCTTTCAAATGTATATTCTCGTTTTGCCCTCAAAATTGTTTGAAGCACACTTTACTCTTGTGCTTCATAGAAAAGATAGGAGAAATGGTTGCCATGGTAACAAAATATAAATATTTTCCCATACTTATAAATTTTACATCTTGAATTTTAATATATCGGCGGAAACTAAATATATGTCGACACGAAAAATCTGGTGTGACAAGCACAGAACACAACTTTCGATTACCGAAGGTAAGAGAAAGTTGTGTGCTGTGCGACAGTCACACCAGATTTTTGGAAAATGTAAATATCACAAATTAATTATAAAATTGTATTTAATTTCCTCACTAATTTTATATTAAATTGGAGAAGGGGGAGTTTGTGCTATTCAAAAATTAATATTCTCTTTAAAAAATAGCATTTAATCCTTCAGAATGCCAGAAATAAAATATAAATAAAGCATTGCCACTTTATAATATGGTATGTGTTGTATAGGCGTGAGTGTGTAAGACGGTTGGTTATCTTATCTCTGGAATCAGTGAACCGAAATGAATGAAAATTTGCATAATAATTGAACTGAGAGATTGAATGAATGTATTAAGATTTGGAGTCAATATAATAAGCCCCAAGAAGAGAGAGAAGAGAGTTTGAGAAAGAAATTTGGGGAATCGCGATTCGGATTACAAAATCTTATAAAGGAAAGGGAAGAAATGGCAGCCTTAGCTAGAGTAACTCGTGGTCGTCATCCATATATTGACAAGATGTGAACCCAAAATATTATTTATAAATTTTTTGCAAAATTTCTCTAATTAAAATAAAATATAAAGGAATTTGAAATATTAATTTACTAGTCCCGTAAAATTTTAACGAAAAAAATTTATTAAAAATTTCATAAATTTTTTTTCTTTTTTATAGTTTAAACTTTTCCTCTTTCTGTAGCCTGTTATTTATTTATTTATTTTAGTCTTTTTGGCAATTTAGGCGACTATTGACTTTAACGATACTCAAATACGCCCCCTGGACTCCCCACCAACTGGCTCCGGCCCGCCTCGGCGGACCCTCGCCTTTCTTAATTATGAGAAACTGTGTGGCTTTAGACAGGGGAGCTACGCCCCCCTGGACCCCCTGCCAGCTGGCTCCGGCCGCCTGCGGCGGACCCTCGCCTTTTCTTAATTATGAAAAGAAAATTATTATTAATACTAACAACTAAGTATTCAAGTCCAGTGCCTGCTTGAGGATTTGTTTACCTTCATAGAATACACAACTGCAAAGAATACTTAAATATTTCTCTATACATTTCCTATGGGAGAAATCGTAACTTTAAGAATTAATAATTCGAAAAGTTATAGGAATTTCGGGACCCGAGTATTTTTCCGGGACTCTCCATAACGTCCTCTATAAGACTGCAAAATTTCGTTTCAAAAATTCCAACGGGAAGTTGGTCAAACAGAGCGTGACAGACGGACAGACAGACAGACAGACGGACGGACGGACGGACGGACGGACAGACAGACGGACACTCCGCAATTATTATATATAGATTATACCATTTGGTTTCCAAATGTTTTAAATAAATATCCAAATTACTTAAATAGAAATGCCTGGACCCACAATAGATATTATAAATAATAACAGTTATCGTCAAAGTATTATATGGCCTAAGTTGCAGAAAAGACTGTGTGAATGAGAAAAAAGTGTAGATGTTAAAAAAAAAAAAAATACTGCGAAAGATGCTAGTATTAAATTTTTGGAAACAAGAAAAAAAAAATATCACTACTGCTAGAGTCGGATACAAAATTTTCTTAATAGTCTATTATAGTGTTAAATTATTTCCAAGGTAAGCAGCTCTATAACATATATTAATTAAAAAGTTTATTAGAAAAATTTCATGCTAATTATAAGATTCAATGACTCAGAGGATGAGTTGTTAAAATAGAATTTTAAAAAAAGAACATTTTCAACAAAGATGCCATTTAGACCCGTAACTTTTTATTTCAATCAATTAAAATGAAAGAAATTTTGTCGCATGGGACGGGATGCGAACAACAACTATTAAGCAATTATAAAGTTAAACCAATAATTATTGAAATGATTCCCTGCTATATTTCCGGGAAACGAGAATAGGAAATTATAATTCGAAAAAATTATTTTCAAATTGATAATTAGTTAAAAAAATTCAAACTAATTAACTCCAGGTTAAAATAGCGGTCGGTATTTATACTGTTTATAAATTCAATTCAGTAAAACGTTACTTTTCAATGATAAACTAATAGATTTTAGATAATTAAAACAAAAATCTTGATAAAATTAGTCAATGAGAGCCAGAGTCAAGGTAGGATAGGAAATTTAAACACCCCCCTCCCCCTTCCAAAAAAGGGGAGAAAGAAATAGAGCTTAAAAAATTTTTATTAAATTTTTTCCCAAGTTTTTATGTAAGAAATGACAATTTTATGAAGAGTTCAGAGCTAAAGAATAATCTGGTGGGATTAACGCACAGCACGCAACTTTCTCTTACCTTAGGTAAGTAAATAAATACAAAATTTCATAAGAACTAAGAGAAATTTTTTTTAATGTATAAAAAGTTCCAAAGGGCTCCGACTCCCTTTTGAATCGAAGATTACATGCAAATCCCTATAGGGATTTAATATTAGCTCTATGGAAGGAAGAGCAAGAAAATGAATTTGAAAAATCTGAAATATTACATCACTATAGTGTACTTCAAACAATTTTAACGAAAAATTTTACTGATATACTTTTTAAAAGAGCATCAAGAGCATCTAATAAATAATTGATTTATGAAAGTCAATTTTGAAAAATCGAGAAAAACTGAAAAAGTACATCAGTAAAGTACTAGTATATTTTGGCCGATTTTGTTCAAAAGCTTAGTTCACCTGTCCGAGAGGGTACCTAACTTAAATATAAAATTTCAACCTCGTAGCTCATTTCCCTTCGTGCTTAAAATCATTACACACAGACCCATGAACCATTTTGCATGGACTCCGTGGCCCTAAAAACATGTATTTCCACCAAAATCTAGACAACAAATTTATGACATGATCGCAATACTTTATATATTAAATAAATATAGGTAAGAGAAAGTAAAAAAAAGACTGTATCGATATTAATATATTTTTTTATCATATGTCAATATCTTATCTTTCGGCCCCAGGGAGTGCGGGGAGGGGTCTAAGTGTATTTAACTCTTTAAAATTATCAAAAAAAAAAAAAGAAAATGATTTTCCTTAAATAATTATATGAATTCATTAATTTTTTGCAAGTATGTTATTAGGTTAATGACTAAAATATTTTTTCCTATCCAGAAATGTTTTATAGCCTATTCACCTTGGTTCAAATAAAAAAGGACCTAATTAGAATTCTTATCGTGAGTAAATTCTTTTTTTTATAGTCTATCATAAAAAGATGATGGATTTAAATTCCCCTTTAGAGGTATTTTACTCTCAAACAGGAAAAATGAATGAATATTAAAAAAAATGATGAATAAATGATGAATACTTTATCGTATTATTATTGCCCTCCTAATTAAGCTGTTTTCTTTTAATCGTCCTCAGCTATAGGGTGTATTTTTTGTGGATACGATATCGCTCCCAGAAAAAATGAGTTCAAAAGTTGTTTATTAATATTAATAAAAAACAAATAAAACTTTTAAATAAAATAAACTTTTACATTAAATCTTATATCAAAACGGCGCCTGATGCTCGAAAGCAATCGGCTGTGCGAATAATCCTCCATACGGGAAAAAGTCTTAATTTTTTCTAATTACCTAGATTGGAGAAATAATAGTTTCAAGTTGGAAACATTGAGTTGTTCGTCCAAGAAGCTTGGTGAGTTGCAAGAATCAGAAGTTTCAGAGAAATTCCTGACAAAACCTTTAAAATTGTTGGGTGTGCTCTCCAGTGTTTACAAACAATAATATTGACTTTATAAAATTTTCTTGTTTATTATTTTCCTTGGGATTGAACTCTTCTAAAAACTTTTGTCACGAGGTAGGGGAGCTGCGAGAACCATGCCTGGTTCAACGGGCCAGCCCCTCTCCCCTCGAATGAAATTTCGAGTGCCTTAGCAGCCGCCTTGTATACGCTAAATGATAGTGATATGGATGAGGACCTAGAGCGAAAATGAAACGCCAACTCTAGAACAAAGGGAGAAAACACAGAGCAAGAGGAGGATCCAGGATGAGCCGGAATCGAGTAATAAGAGTAATAAAATGAAAGTAATTGAAAATATTCCTAATTTACCCTCTCAGGTAACAGATTCACTCACAGTATCTAATAGTCCAAATTTAACACAAACAGAGCCGAATCATAATATGGTGAGCGATAATAATTCTTCATCCTTAAATAATCAGTCATTGTATGAAAAATCGAAATATAATTTTTATGATGTTAACGATCAAGGCCCCTTTGCTCTGTATGTTGATGTTTTAAATAAATCGAAGGTACATACAATGTCAATAGGGAAATTAATTAGGGATTGTGCATTTAACGTATATAAAGAAGTCTGTTCAATTGTTAAGCTAAATGCATTTCGAATAAAAATAGTGTTGTCTTCTTCTAAAGCTGCTAATTTTTTAATTAAGCAGTCATTTTGGGAGCCGAAAGGGTTAGGGTGTTATATTCCTAATTTTCTTCTGTTCAGACAGGGTATAATTAGGAATGTAGATCCCACTTTGTCAGAAAACGAAATTGTAGAATGTGCGGAAAGTGAATATAAAATCATAGGAGTAAGAAGAATTTTTAAAAAAATAAACGAAGGTAGGAGACCATTACCAGTAATAAATGTGACGTTTAGAGGGCAAAGTCTTCCAAATATTATTAAAATTTTGGGAGTTATATGTTCTGTGGAGCCTTATATTAAGCGGGTGGTACAGTGTTTCAGATGTCTGTTATATGGTCATATTAGTAAGACTTGCAACTATAAGGGGCAGAGGTGCGAATTTTGCGCCGGCTCTCATGAAAAAGATAAACAGTGTGATGGGCCAATAGTTTGTATTCATTGTGAGGGCAATCACAAGTCGACAGACAGCTCCTGCCCAGAATTTCTTAAGCAAAAGTTGATTAAGGATAAAATGGGTACTTGTAACATTTCATTTAGTGAGGCTAGAGAAAGTTTAGAGAAGGAAGTTAGTAAGGTGAATAATGAAAAAAATAATACTTATGCTGGTATAGCTGCCGCTCCCCCTATTAACACGGAAAAAAAATTATCCACCTTTGCCTCATCATAATTCTCTAAATAGAGTTAATATCCAAACAATTAGAAATAATAATGTTAAAGGGCAGGCTAAACCTCCCACCTCACAAATTGATAACTATCAAAATGTTTCTAACACTTTAAACATCCCTCGGTCGCCTATTATTTCAAATCCGGCGTATGTAAATAATTTAAATGCGGATAAGATAGTTGAGATTATATCTCAAATAATCGGTAAAATTTTACCGCAAATCGGAATTTCTCAACCATTCTCCAACGAGTTATCGCAATATGTTAAAAATATAGTACAGGAATCAATTAAGAATAATTTATTACCCACAGTGGGTACGTAATAAAATTTAATAAAAGTAAAGTCGCTATAGGGATCAGTGTATCATAAATTTTTATATGGGAAGGGTTAATAAGTATAGATTATTATAAAATTCTATTTAGTTGTAAAAGAGGGTATATTATATAATACATTTATGAATGTAAAAAGTATAGAATTCTACTAAGCTTTTAAAAAATTAATAGGTAAGTAATAAGGGAAAAAATAATAAAAATAAAAATAAATAAATAAATAAAGTATAAAATAAAATGAATCTAGGTCCTCCCTTAGATAACACATTTATAATAGCTCAATGGAATGCGCGTTCTATCAATTCCAATAAGGGGAGCTTTGAACATTTTCTGTTTGAAAATAAAATAAAAATCGCGGCCATATCTGAGTCGTGGTTAAAACCAGACAAAGAATTTAAAATAACAGGGTATGAAGGCATAAGATGTGACAGGGATGATGGAAAAGGGGGGATCCCTTTTATTAATCAAAAACAACTTACTATATACTCCTCTAATAATTCCAAATATCTATGAAGGGGTCCAAATTTGTGGAGCTAGAATCAATCTTCCAAATAATTATCCGGTTTCCTTATTATCAATTTATTGTAAGCCAGGTGTCAGACTTTCAGTTAACGATTGGGCAAAAGCCCTGGAAGGATTATCTAGGCCGCTAATGTTGTTAGGGGATTTTAACGCAAAATCTTATTTATGGGGGGTGTAATTTTGAAGATAGGCAGGGGGAGGTTCTCTCAAGTGTGTGTGAGCAGTTTAATCTGGTCCCGCTAAACGATGGTTCAGACACGAGACTAAATTTTAACTTAAATACAGGTTCAGTCATAGATATTTCCTTGTGCAGTGCTCAAATGGCTCCGCTCTTCTTTTGGCATCTTTGTTCTGACTCGCTGGGCTCGGATCACTTTCCTATAACAATCTCTTTCGGTCACAGTTTACCCAATAATTCCCTGACTTTTGTTCCTAAATGGAAATTAAGAGAAGCAAATTGGCAACTCTTCCAAATTCTAATAATAAATGAGTTTCAGCTAGCCCCCTATTATTCAACAATAGAAGCAAAATATGAATTTTTATCGTCAACGATTTTAAAGTCAGCCAATATAGCAATCCCCCGTACTAAACCTTATGCGTCTAAGCGTCCCCCCATGAGTTGGTGGTCTGGAGAGTGTGGAAGGGCAATTAAGGAGAGGAAGGTAGCACATAACAATTACAAAGCGAATCCAATTTTAGAAAACTTTTTTAAGTCTGAGAAAAGCTCAGGCAACAGCAAAGAGAACGATAAAACAAGCTAAAAGGGATTCATGGGCTGAATTTTGTCAAACTATTACCCCTAAAACTAGGAATAAAGATATTTGGAATAAAATCAAAAGTATAAATAAGTCATCTAAATATGCCCATAGTCCTGTGTCGTTGGAAATTTTGAATGAATTCGTAGATAAATTAACTCCACCGTTTGTCCCGGTCACTGGAGAGTTACCAGAAGTAACCTCCCAGACCCCAGATATTCTAGACCTCCCATTTACTTTTGCCGAGCTAGAAAAAGCTATTAAATATACCCCAAATACAGCCCCAGGATTGGACAGTATAACGTACTCAATGGTGAGACATCTCCCCATTGACGCGCTATCATTCCTCTTAGATATCTTCAACAATGTTAGATACACCCACCAGATTCCCCTCTCTTGGAAAAACCAACTGATATTGCCAATACTGAAACCAGGGAAAGATAAAAGTGATGGGAAAAACTATAGACCAATTGCCTTATCCTCATGCTTGCTGAAATTGTTTGAAAAAATAATTAAAGCTAGAATAGAACACTTTTTAGAGTCGCACTATAAAATACCCCCCTTTGTCATTCGGATTTCGATCAGAATGTTCAACAATGGACAATTTGACTATTTTAATAAATAATATTCAGGAATCATTTGTAGACCGTGGCTTTACAGTAGCTGCGTTTATAGACGTGGAAGCAGCGTATGATAATGTGGACTTAAAAATATTATATAGTAAAATGATTAAGTTAGATATTGGGGTATCAACAGCAAAATTAATTTTTAAATTACTTTTTGGCAGGAACCTATTTGTAATGTCAGAGACAGGGTACATCTCCCGTACAATATATAAAGGAATTCCTCAAGGCTCCACCATCAGCCCTCTGCTTTTCATAGTATACACTTACGATCTGATTCAGAGTGTTTCAGTCAACTCAAAGATGTTGCAGTATGCGGATGATTTGGTCATCTATCAAACTCATAAGCTACTGGAGAGGTGTAATATCCTGACGTAGATAATTCTATGTCCAAAATTAGTAGAATATCTCGATGACATCGGCCTAAGCATATCTGCCAATAAATCTTCTGTAACGGTATTTACTCGAAAAGGGCACTCCATTAAATCATATCTCATTGGCTAATTATTCGTTTCCGGTCCTTGCAAAAGTGAACATATTTAGGGATTTATCTAGATAGCAAATTATGGAAAGCCATGTAAACCATGTTGTTGAAAAGTAATTCTACTCAGAGCTTAAACATCCTTCAGATTCTCTCAGCACTGTCTTGGGGTGCCCACCCGTATTCGCTTTTTGTCTATTTATAAGGCGTTAATTCGTTCTAGACTAGAATATGGAAGCTTTTTATTTGGAGCTGCTAGCTACTCGACGCTTCTTCCGTTAGATCGACTTCAGTTTAAAGCTCTTCGCTGCTGCCTAGGGTATTTGCGAACATCTCCAAC